>VIAB01001763.1:0-21594 GCA_009801035.1 Oophaga pumilio | reverse complement strand
CTCTAATTGACCTGGTGACTGCTTTTGTCCTTTTAGTGTGTCTAACTTGATTATTCCCATGGGGACACTAGACAGTCAGGACCTGCAGCCTGGAATTAGGGACACTTCTGGGCTTTTCTTTTCATAGGTTATATATAATTCTTAAAATCTGTCTGAGGTTGCACATTGTTTTCTGAAATAAAAGGGCAGCCACAGACAGGTGACAGGTGTCTTAGCGCTAACCATTCTTCACAAAATTTCAAAGATGAATTACATTTATACACAGTTTCAGAAGTAATATATTGACATTTATTTTAATTAAAAGCAGCAGGAAAAAGAAACTTTTGCACGGAGATGCCATGCTGAAAAGTTCAAGGGCATGACACATTCTTATAGTGTATAGAATTCCACAGTTTATTCAGTTACCGTAAGTATTTAACATTCGCCCTGCAAAGATATAGATTCATACACATAATCAAACACATATGTCTTAGGCTGCGTGCCCACGATCAGGAACTGTAGCGTTTTGGACTCCGTGCATCATTGCTGCGTAAACTAAGCTGCGTTGCAGGTTTTTGAGCCAAATTTCAGTAGCTGAGATGTTCAATCTCCTGTGCATATTTTCGCTACAGACTTTCATTAGATGCAGTAAATCTGCATATTTCCATAAACACATGTGTTTTAAAGTACGTTTATGCTTTGTAAATGCACCAAAAAACTGCATTTGCACCAATTTAAATAATTGTGACAGCAGAAAGTAGATGAAACAGTAAGTTATGGAAAGCAGAGGTCAGTAAAACCTAATGTTCTCCCCTCCTCGAACCTTTTTAAATAAATGAATAATTTATTTTTAAAAAAATGACTTGGGGTCCCCCTATTTTTGCTTACCAGCCAGGGTAAAGCAGACTACTGGGAGCTGGTATTTTAGGCTGGTAAAGGAGCCAATATCCATTAACTTTCCCACCCTGATAATACCAACCCACAGATGTCTGCTTACCTTGAATGGTTAGCAAAAATAGGGGGAGCCCACAAAAAAAATGGCATGGTGTCCCCCTATTTTTGATAACCAGTCAAGGATAAAGCAGACACATGCGGTCTGGTATTATCAGTCTGGGGAGGCCCATGGATATTTTGCCCTCCCCAGCCTAAAAATACCAGCCTGCAGCAACCCCACAATTGGCATATCCATAGATGTCACAATTATTTAAATGAGTGCACATGAGTTTTTTTAGGTGCATTTACAAAGCATAGACGCACTTTAAAACGAAATATGTGGATTTGCCACATCTAATGAAAGTCTATAGTAGCAAAAATATGCTCAGGAGACTGAGCGTCTCCTCTACAGAAATTAACATGCTGTGGCTCGGAAACCTGCACCGCAGCTTAGTTTACACAGCATTAAATAGAAGCGCACTGGGCATGGGATTTCAATAAATGCTCTCGTCCAATCACGCCCCCTGCACTAATTAGCAGCTTGCTGTCAATAGAACAATGTACACAGAAAGCTGTGGTGTGGGCGGGGCTAGCTTTCTCAGCTCTGCTACATATTTCATCTAAAATCTCAGATTGTATCACAACTGATGCACCCAGTACACTAAGTGATACATCGCTAGAATCAGGGTCTCTTTACCTACATTAGGCTGCTTTCAGATGAGCTAGCAAAAGCCTGGTGACAGATTCCCTTTAAATGAAGGTTGTTCTCTATTTTTGTCTCTAAATTAAACCCTTAACAAATAGGATCACCATGTGCACATTTTTCCACACTAGATTTGTGTAAGCTACACTAACAGTAGCAGAAATGACCACTTGGAGACTTGCATAGGCCGTGACCCTTTAGGCAGAGTCAAATGAGTAATCCCTACTGCCGCAAATAATTCAAGTGCAAATCAGATTGCTGTCAAATAATAACAGTTTGACTCGTTCATGAAATGACTTAATTGACATTTCCTTCAGCATGAAGCATGGAAGCAAGCTACGTTCATTATGTTAAAGTTATTGTAATGTTATAATATGTGCTTTATCACCTAAATCGTTATTTCTTCACAATGCATTTTACAGATAACTGTTTTGCAATACTTCTGCCAGTTTTTCGGTGCATTCAACATTTAATTGCCATTTTGAATATCTAAGCCATTTTTATCAACAGGAACAGATGAAAAGGCATTAAGAAGCATGCCAATATTAGACTTGTCTAGAAGAATTACTTTATTCCTGAAAGCGAGCAAAAATTGGCTAATCGCTAGTCTCTGTGTTATTCTATAGAATATTTGCCCCTAGGAATAAGTTAGAGGAAACTCGAATGCAAAGTTAATTATTCTCCAACCTATTCTGGTGCCAGTATGGGGATTCTGACGTTAATTAGCAAACATGCAGCATGATGACCATCTGTTTAAGAAGGGCCCTGAATACTCTTCTAGTTATTGCAGACCTAATTGAATGAGCTAAAGCATTAATCAAGCTTTTAACTATATTGATTTAATATTGTATATTTCTGTCTACAAACCAAATAAAGTTTTCTTTTTAAAATTTCTAGGATATGATGATACAGAATCATGAATGATTCTTCTTAGGCCTCTTTCACACATCCGTTGTGCGCCTGACGGCGCCCACGGCATTTTGCCGCGGCTGCCTGATGCGCCGCTTCAGGCACATCAGGCAGCTCCGGCAAAAAATAAAAACGTTACATGCTGCGTTGTGTCCGGCCGCAGGAATGTACATTTCCGCCGGATCCGGACAAAAACGCATACAACGCACTGACATGTGGCGCCATCCGGCGCTAATGAAAGTCAATGCAAAAAAAAATGCATCCGGCATCACATTTTGCCGGATGCGGTTGGACAAAAAAATGCCGGAGGGCGCCGTCAGGCGCACAATGGATGTGTGAAAGAGGCCTTACTGTTTCGATTAAAAATAGCGCATGTCAGAATATTTCACAACATAAACTGCACACATTATTTTCATAGACCTGATGAGGCTGGTGTATTTATTATTTTGAACATCCATACCAGAATGCCTATATAGCACTGATATTAAAATAGGTATTTTTATGACTCCAGTCATAAAATCCTTATTTTTATCTTAGGAAGGAAAACTTTTGAAAAAGATTATACAATCATTTATACTTCCATAAAGCCATTCAGACATGTATTAATAAAGGGAACCAGACACCTGATACCTGCTGTTCAATCCGGAGGTAACATGTCAGGCACTGGTTGTATGAACACTGCCAGGAAGATTTGATTCAGAAACGCTGCAGCGTCCTAGAGAAAAACATACTTTAAAAGTATGGGGACTGAGACTGTGCCATAGACTAGTCAGACAGGAGGGTACCCGGCGGCTTCTCACAGCCCCAGAGACCCATCTGTTTGACTAGTCTACAGCGCGTTTCAGTCCCTGTTGGCTGTTAAAATGTGTTTTTTTTGGGGGACGCAGCAGAGTTAAAAATATATGGCTGTGGTCATACAGCCTGTTCTTGATACATGCTGCCCACAGATATCAGGTGTGGTGATTTGTGTAAAGTAATGTAAGTGCACCGGCCACTTCAGGTCTAAGGTCTATTCAATAATATATGCAGCTTGTATTGTGAAATCTGGAGTACTACAATCTAACAGATTGGGGTTGACCCAGTTGTGACTCCACCAAAGAAAGGCCCATCACATTCAACCAGGGCCAGATGAACCTGCAGCATCAATCACATACCTGTATTATTTTGCACAGCAATATATGAGAGAGATATTTACTCAAGTGAAAGAAAATTGAAACTGATTTTCAGAAATCAATACTTTCTTTACAAAGGTTGTGCCAAAATGGCATCCCTAGGCTTGTGTAATAAAACTGCATTCTACATAACAACCATACTCTTAATTAAAAACGATGCTTAGTTATAATATGATCTTTACAAAATGAGAAATTCGCTTTTGTCACAAGTATGTAAAACAATGACGTCTGGTAGATAGTCCCACAATGCAGCTTCTTGAATCAGAGATTGGAGGTGGGAGAAAGTGCCTGGCATCCAACTGAAAAGAACATTTTGGAGTATTATGAGCTTCTGTCAATCAGCCAGTCATCATAGTCAGGAGTACGGCTCCCTAAATTCTGTATGATGGAGCTATATGATGGGAGATGAAAGCACCCATTAGTTTAAACCTTTATGAACATCTTAAATATGCCATTATTTAAAGTGCTTCATTCTGTTTACCATGTGCTGTTCTTTCATACGTTTGAAAGTACAATGTCAATTTGCTAAAAATGTAAGCTTTACTAGCTTTAATCTTTCTGTCTACTTGTAGAATCAAAATGTTTTAGTATGGAGAATAGGTCTCATGTCCCTACCTGTATCCACCATCCTCAGATCTTTTGTAAGGAAGCAAATGAATGCAAAATGCATTACAAAGCAAAGATGGACACAGACACCACCAACTGTTTCTTATCCTTTTAGTCGAGTACGACTCATAGTTATTCTATTGATTGTCTCTCGACAGACAGTTATTTCCTGTGTTGCTTCTTTTAGTTCATCAATGTTCATTCCTATGTTGCTTTTGATTGTGTCAATCAAGTGAGTTCTTAGCATGCTTCTCTTCTTCTGTCACTGACCGATCCAAGCATGCCATCTTCCTCCAATGACTGACATCACATAAATGTGACCAAAATAAGTTAGTTTTTGATATTCGTTATCTTAACTTCCAGCAACATTTTTAACTTGCCTTCATCCAAGACTTCTCCATTGGTGATCGTCACTGTCCATGAAATCTGTAGATGTCTCCATCAGCACCAAATATAAAAGGCTTCTATTTTCTTCCTGTCAACCATCTTTAGTGTCCATGTCTCGCTTCTGTGTGTTGCTATTGGAAAAACAATTGCGTTGACTGTCGTGGACAGAAATTGTGAAATCCATAAAGATATCTCCAGAGAGGGAACATATCACCCTTACATTGAACATATGAGATTAAATATAACTGGGGAAGTGAGAAAGAGCTGACACTTCAACCTCCATTGAAGTAGGACTTCCTGCCATGAACAGATAATTACAACAGGGATCTGTTGAGAGGCAGCCACTAAGTCTAGGATTTATATACTCAGAGGTGGAGAAGTACAATTTCCTCTGTTCAAAAGGATTATCTCAGATTCTCTGGAGCCAGTGGTCAGCAATAAATATTGGGATTTGCATCAATCCGATATTTATGGGAGATATATTTTTGGAGTAGTAGTGAAGGGATATACATAGCTCATTCACTCACATCACTGTTAGGCCGGCCGAACACCTCCAATTTAATATCGCTCAGATGGATGATGCTATCAATGTCAGAATGACATGATAGCAATATCTACCGCTGGGAAGCATCCAGGGGCAAATATATCCTGAAAGTTGGGGATTTCATAAACTTCTGAAAGACCTAGCACATCCCAAGACCCCCATATGAGCTCATCAAGGGGAAGTATGTGGGTATAACCTTGATCTAGTAAAAAGCAGAGTTTGGATTTCTGTCATTTGTCAGTCTGGAAGGAAAAGCTTTCTGTGGTTCTGTCTGATTTATAGAAGGAGTACCTCCCTCAGCTGATCCCTTAGTCATTCATGTGACACAGGTTTAGTACTTTTTCTTTTGTTAACCCTTTTATACTATGTGTTTGTATATACCATATTGTTTTGTTCCCATTTTGTAACATCTTTGCATATTTTTTTTATAATCACTGCTTACTTTTTCAGATTAAATATATAAAATTGATTAGCTCCGTTCCTCTTGCTCTGTAAATCCCACCCCTGAAGCCATACACTACTTGTAATGGGTGTCCAATTGGTATGTATAAACAATTGATGGTGGCAGTTAGTAGTTCCTTTTGTTATTGTGTACTTGGCAGTGACAGTACCGGGATATATATATATACATACATACATATTCCATGGGTTGGAATCGGAAGTGTATATAAATGCATATGAAAATCCGTTTAGTACATCATAAGCTTGTTCGGAGGCCGGAGACACTGTGTCAAGGTGGTGAGACGTTCAATGGAGGAAGACAAAGATCCAGATCAATGAATGATGAACAATATTTACTCACAGAGGTGCCTGGTGGAGGATTAAAACAAGATCTTCATGTTGACGGTGACTTAGTGGGTGGCATCAATGCTTTTTGACTGATTTGGCACCCTTATTCATGATGATATACATAAAATACACTAACTGTGAGACACGCAATAACTGTCCTAGTAAGGAAAACAGCCACGGCCCAATCCATCACTCGTTAATCAATTGCGTAATTGTCTTGACATTTGGATGGAGCAAAGTTGCCTTTCCCTGACATTGATCAAACTGCATCTGATAGTAAGGGTAATGTCTCTGCTGTTCCAGACCTTGTTCATGCCGGCCGTTGCATGCTGTCCAAGTGCAATGCATTGTTTTATTTCATGTGTCCAGTCGCCATTCTCAGGGCCAAGAAATATGTAATCGTCAACCACTTCAATGTCCTCATTGTCAACCTTGATATTGATGTTAGCTGTTTGCGCTGTTGTCGTGATATTTGTTTTTTTGACGTTCAGATACAACCCGAATTTCTCACTCTCTTCCTTAATCCGCAAATAAGCTTCTCCAAATTCTTCTTGCTCTTTGTCAGCAGGGTCTCGTCATCTACATGTCAAAGATTTTTGATATTTCTATCATTGATATCACATAACAGACTCAGCTTTAGGTGGGAATCAATATCATAGTCTGTTATCTTATGCATAAGATAATATAATGATTATTTTTTAAATAACTAGCATGGTTTAATAAAAAAACAGGTCATAAACATCCTATGATTTTTATGAGGAGGTAAATGCATATCTAGATGATGCTCATGTGGCTGATGTGATATATCTAGATTTTACAAAGAAATCTTATAATGTCAAACATCAACCTTGTACTGAAGCTACAGATGTAGAGATTAGGAAAAAATTATGGACATAGGTATAAAAAAAAATGATTACAGGACAGAAAACAGGTTGATATAAATGGTACATTTTCTGAATGGGTGAAGGTCAACAGTGGGGGGATTACAATGATCTGTTCAAGCCAAATTCCTTTTAATACTTATTAGGATGACATTGTAAATGGGATAAAAAGTAAGTGTTGGTTTTGCTAATGATGTAAGATGTTATAGAATAATAAAAAAAATATTTGGCATAATTGGCATGAACACCGAAGATGAATATGTTGATAAATGTAAAAGGAAAAAAAAATTTGGTACCATATGATAAATGTAAAAGTAAAGCACCTTGCTGGCTGTAAGCCTATTACTGTATATATACAGTTGATGGAATAAAACTGGATGCAATAAGAAAAAGAAGCAGTGTTATTCAATGTCAAGCAGCAAATGCAAAAGTGAATATGATTTTAGGATGTAGAAAAGGAAAGATTAGAACCTGTGATAGAAATGTGATATTACATTCCTATTAATTCCTTGTTAGACCTCATCTTGAAAAAAAGAATTAAATTTTGGGCCCTAGAGTTAAAAAAAACTAGATTATTAAATACAGTTAGGTCAAGAAACATTTGGACTGTGACACAAGTTTTGGCATTTTAGCTGTTTACCAAAACATATTTTACAGTTATATAATCAATAAGAGCTTAAAGTGCAGACTATCAGCTTTAATTTGAGGATATTCACATCCTAATTGGAGAAAGATTTTAGGAATTGCAGATTTTTAAAATTTATCTGCCTCTTTTTCAATGGATCAAAAGTAATCGAACAATTATCTAAAAAACTTTTTAAGGGGCTGCATGGGCTATTCCCTTTTTAATCCATCATCAATTAAGCAGGTAAAGGTCTGGAGCTGATTCCAGGTGTGACATTTGCATTTTTGCATTTGGAAGCTGTTGCTGGCAGCCCACAACATGTCGTCAAAGGAGCTCTCAACCGAAGAAAAATAGACCACCATTAGGCTGATAAAAAGAAGACATCCATCCGAGAAATAGCAGAAATGTTTAGAGTGGCCAAATTAACAGTTTGGTACATTCTGCAAAAAAAGAGTGTACTGGTGAATATGAGAACTCAAAAAGGCCTGGACGTCCATGGAAGGCAACAATGTTAGATGTTCGCAGACATTCATTCGAGTTGATATCAAATTTTTCTTAAGTCAAAACAAATTCTTTTAATGTTTTCAAGCAAATCATTACACCTATATGAATATATTAGTAGATTTTGTCTGTCAAAAAGACTTTTAAAATTTAGCACTATGACAAAGATGGAAAACTAATTATCTTGGAGAAGCTAAACAGTCACTTATTTTACCACATCAGATATAGCAGCTTTCAGAATTGAAATGTTGTATCGCAGGTTCTTGTAAATGAAAAATGTTTAATGCCGAACATATGTTAGACGTAATCTCATGCAACAATGCAATGTAGCAAAATGCAAAAGCAAAATGTACCATGGAAATATATTAATATTTCAAGAAAGAAAGTAAAGCATTAACAAATTTGTGAAAAAAATGTATGTTTATAAAGTTTGCAACATGCTTATCTTAAAAGAAACTTATCAGCATGGTAAATCCCACATTATGGTTGTTTTGTACATAAATTTATAGGATTGAGGAGGAAAAACCTTGGGAAAAACTCAACAAAACCTTCACAAGACCTATTCTACCACTTGCAATAGTAAGTGGACAAAGTGGGTTAAGAGCTTTGCCTATTGGATAATGATAGGAAATCCTTGCTATATACTATCAATGTATGTTAAGAAACAACCTGCTTAACCCCTTGGTGACATGTTCCATTAAAATTTTGGGTGGAAAAATTAGTGCCTAGTGCTGATGACAATCACCACCCCTACCCAGGAATAAAGATCTGGCCTTGCCAGGAGTAGCGAAATCTGAATTCTAAGTTGTTTAACCCAATTAATTTTGCGATCAAAAGCAATTTTTACAAAGAGGGAGGGGGTCCGCTTTTTACTTGATCATCAGCCCCAGAGATGTCAATTGCTGAGGCTGTTTAAAGAGAATCTGTCACCGGGATTTCACCACCAAACTATTTATATGTTCAAGTAGCCATTTGAAAGTCAAGTCCAGCTATAGCTTTACATGGCCAGTCCATTCCTCTACTACTGAGCAATCAACATTGGAATTGGTATTGATAGTTTGGTGGGTGAAATCCTGCTGACAGATTCCCTTTTAAAGCATACATGAGATAAGCACAGATCTTTACCTCTGAATTTTATATGTACAAAAGGAATGTAATGAAATATATAGGTATTCTTGTAAAAAATAGATGCAAAAAGTTCTCTTTTTGATAAAAAAATAGGTTAAAGGGAATCTGTCAGCAGGTTTTTGCTTCCTCATCTGAGAGCATTTGTACCACAATTAGAGTAATTAGATGGAGCACAAAGCAGAGCTCAGAGAGCAGCACCCTCCAATACCAAACAATAGATAATACAATATTGGAGATACACCTTCATCAATATTGGCAAACCCAAAAATAACCAAAAAGGTGCTACAAAAATCTCATGGAAGGACAATACTTTATTAATATAAAAAAGATATATTTAAATAACTACTTATTAATAAAAAGCAGAGCAACTCAATGGGGGCTACAAAACATACCTATGTTGCAGTATATATAAATTGCAATATGCACATGTCCATAGTCTAAGTCCCAGTGTATAAAAGACAAATTGATGATTATTAGTATAACTTACTAGGAAAACCTGGATATAGTGTAGTCCTTGCGCTATGTATGTACATTGTGTATTGACAATAAGCTGTCAATACACTTTGTCAATGGAAGCTCCCTTGTCTGTCTAGTTTGCGTGGTTACTATTTATCATTGCATCTCAAGGGCTAAATGGAAAATATTATAGGCTTGTTACAGCTTCTGAGTCCTTACCGTCATTCTATTACAGATGTGAATTTGCAGAAAGGGGTAAAAAAAGCAGCATGAAAATAAAACACAGAATGAGCACAATTATATTTAATGAAAGCTAAAAACGGTTGCTATTAAATAAGGTCTTAAAACATTACAATCCATGCACTAAATCGAAACTCAATTTTAGATTTTCTGATATAGTGATATTATATAGAAGTTGTTCCTTTAGCTTCATTTATGACAGATGTTTTAATATGAGTAATAAGCATGTTTCATTAAAAGGAGCCACAAATTGTAAACTAACAAGGGTTTAGCATAAAGGGTTGTATACTATTGTACAATCCCTTATTAATGGACCAATTGTGCAGCAGAAATAAAAGAAAAACTATACTTACTTCCCGGACTGGCGCTGCTCCTCCACTCTCAGTCCTGCTTCCCCCACCAGTCTCCTTACATATAGAATGTCATGTGACTGATTGCTGCAGCTAAACAGGGCCAACCGATTGGCTGTAGCCTTTTACAATTTTGTCTTTGGTAAAGAACAGTGTTTCTTCTGCTCAACCACAAATATAAGATGATCCCTCCAGATGGTCCCTCTAACCGAGGACATAGGGAACAGTCAAACCAACAGACTGCACTTCTTAAACTGCAATAAGTTATGACACTGTAACATTCATATTGATATAAATATTTCTGTAAGACACAAAGTAAAAATGATTATGATTATTTGTATTAAGTTGAGTTTTAAATTACATTAAATAACATGACATAACAGGGTTTCTCAATCTTTTTCTGCAGAACAAGACAATGCTCAAGCCTCATGAGACAGACCAAGACGTTGTCCGATACGCACCTTATGAGGTTCATATTTCCTTATTATTCTTTGCTTAGGCTGCTTTCACACATCAGTCTTTTGATGTCAGGCGCGATCCGGCGTGTTTTTAAAAAAACACATCCGGTACCGGATGCGTTTTTTCACCATTAACTTACATTAGCTCCGGATCGCGCCTGATGTCACTGCGTTGCATCCGTTTTTGGCCGGATCCGTCGAAAATGTACATTCCGGCGGCCAGACAAGACGGTTGCTGCAACGGTTTTTTTTTTTCCAGAGCCACCTGATAGTGCCTGAATCGGCACTTCAGGCGGCCGGAAACAATGCAAATCTATGGAACCGGACCAGTCTTTTGACAAATCCGTCAGAAAACTGATCCGGAATCCAAGCTCTCTCTCTCTCCTCGGTCCGGACATTCGTACCTGCAATTTCCACATAGGAAATTTTCTCTTTCCGGGTTGAAAAGGTCAGGATGGATCCGGCAAGAAAACTGATCAGTTGCATCAGTTTTTTCAAAATCAGCGCCGGATCCGTCCTGTCAGGCATAGGACGGATTATACCTGACACAAAAGCCTGATGTGTGAAAGTAGCCTTATATAGCACCATCAAATTCCACAGTGTTTCATATACATCATCATCACTTTCGCCATTGAGGCTCACAATCTACATTCCCTATCACTATGTCTTCGGAGTGTGGGAGGACAATCTGAGGAAAATCTGGAGGAAACCCACGCAAACATGGGAAGAACATACCAACTCCTTACAGATGTTGTCCTTGGTGATATTTGAACCCCAGACCTCAACGTTGTGAAGCAACAGTGCTGACCATTGAGCCATAGTAACATATAAAATATCTCTTAATTTTTCTTCTCTTGTCTCCTGAATGCATAGTCTAATATATAAAGCTGAATGTATGTATGTGTGTATGTATGTGGGTATGTTTGTCCGGGATTGGAATCCGCACCGTCGCACTTACGGGCATGAAATTTTGCACGCCCGCACGTCTCGACCCCGAAAGCGTCCCAGGCTATGTTTTGAATCGAAATTTTAAGCCCGCGCGTTCCAAATCGCCAAACAATTTTGGCCCTATCTACATAATGGGGAGAAAGCTGAATGCTTGTGTGTATGTCCGGCATAGAAATCTGCATTTACGGGCATGAAATTTTGCACACCCGCACGTCTCGACCCCGGGAGCGTCATAAGCTAGGTTTTGAGTCGTAATTTTAACCCCACGTGTTCAAAATTGCGCGCGTTAATTGTCTTTGCACCTGAAGGAAAAACTAAGAATGTCGTTTATCAAAAGGCTCTCGAATAAGGAGTAGAAGATAAATGACTTCACATCACTTGGGCTATTTAATTAATCTGTGTGGAATATCTATGCTGTTGAATACCTGTTGTGAAATGATTCTATTAGTTTAGTTTTTGCTTTTTAATAATTTGTCTATTTGGTGTGTGATTTTTATGTGCAGAATAAATTTTTGTTAACATAGTCTATTTTGTTACAGCTAACAGCAGTTATTAATTAACCCGGGCGAAGCCGGGTACTACAGCTAGTAACTTATAAAATGCAAAATATATGCAACAGTTAGATGCTAAAGGAAAAAAAAAGTATTTAATGTGATCCTGTCAGGAGGATTTTGCTAAGTAAACTACAGGCATTGTCATGTTGCTGCTGTTATACTGATTAAAATGATACCTTGCGTGAAGAAATCAATCTTGTGGTTCTTGTGTAATCAGTGTTACTCTGTAGGCAGAGTCTGATCTTGGTGTTCTAGGCCAGAGACACAAAGGAAAGACTCTGCCCACATGTCGCCCTGAAGCATAAACATGTTATTCATCATAGGCCTTATATAAAGTCTTAGATATAACGCTAAGAATTCCCTGCTTGGCCATGGAGGTTGACACCCAATAAATGATGAGACTGAAAAACGTTATACCACAAAATGTCCATTAAAATTTTTTTTTTTTTTAATGCAGTCAGTCACCAACGCAAGTCCACATGACAAATGTATGTATAGATATTTCTTATTGAATATGTCCACTTTCTAATTAACCATCTTATTACATGCAAATCTGGCAGGAGCTGTTTGTCACCATTGACTGCTGTCATCTCCAGAGCACTATTATGTGTGGCTTCATTACCAGACTTCATAATGCTATGGTCTAAAGATAATTAGTTGTTACCTGCTAATTATCTGCAATCAGCAGACTGGTACATTCAGTTCCTTGATGGTGCACTTCACATTTGTAATTGAAGTAAGCTAAATGAATCAATCATATGAAACAAAACTTATTTTACTTTATCTGAAACAAAGTAGTAATTAGAGATGAGCGGATCTTTTAAAATTCTAATTTTCCAGTTTCACTGAATTTTTCCCAAAAATTCAATTTGTGGGGAATAAATGCGTGTGAATCTTGATGCTGTTAAGCTTTGAATTGCTCAGAAATACATGTAGGAAGAGGAGAGATAAAGAGAGAACTCTGCTGGCTATAACAGCTTACATTCTAAAGGAGCGAGAGAGAGAGAGAACCTCACTGACCATTAGAGTTTCCACTCTACAGAAGAAAGAGGACCTCACTAACCATTAGAGTTTCCACTCTACAGGAGCGAGAGAGGACCGCACTGACCGTAAGAGCTTACACTCCACAGGAGCGAGAGAGAGAGAGGACCTCACTGACCATTAGAGTTTCCACTCTACAGAAGAAAGAGGACCTCACTGACCATTAGAGTTTCCACTCTACAGAAGAAAGAGGACCTCACTGACCATAAGAGCTTACACTCCACAGGAGCGAGAGAGAGGACCTTACTGACCATTAGAGCTTAAACTCTACAGAAGAGAGAGGACTTTGCTATCCATAAAAGCTTCACTTTACAAGCAAGAGAGAGAGAGGACCTTGCTGACCATGAGATTTTACACTCTACAGAAGAGAGAGATTTACCCTGTGACTCTAGAGATGGAAAATGACTCTGCCGTACAAACTGTGCTCCGCTGGGAACCATTGATCAGTGATGGTCCAGGTCCTCACCACCACTGTACAAGGTATGATAATCCACTAGATGTCATAGTTACAAGGCATTATGAGAGGCCTGCACAGTCACACAAAAGACATAAGTCCGCTCTAATATGCTTCAGCAGTGTGAGAAATGGTGGCTGGCAAGTGCTTTTACTTACGAACTGTGAATCAAATCACAAAGTGTTCTCATCTCTGTGAAAATGTGAAGTTCATCAAGTTGAACTTGAACTTGATCCTTAATGGATTGATCTTCTCATCTCTAGTGTTCACATTCAATATCAGAATTACATGCTCAGGGACTGCAGGAATAACATGCTCCTTTTTTAAAGTATTACTGCATGCTCTCTCTGCCTGGTTAAATTTGGCATCACCCCAGCTGTTATTGCCCTTGTGGCTACTTGTTGAATCCGTCCTATTTGTCCATCACTTTTTTAATTATAGCTGATTTGTGGCCATTGAATCTACTTTGTTTTTTTTTCATCCTTTGCTATAGTATCAATATGTGCATGGATTCAATTTTGGATATCACCTATTTGAAGTTTTGCCACGCCTGGCCACCTTGGTTATTTCTTGTCCCTTTGGCTTGATAACGGTAGACATTGTCCATGTAGCAGTTCTGCTAAGGCAGTTTAGGCTGAGATACTTAGCAAACAGCTCATTTTCAGAGGGAAGGTTGCATCTACCTGCTCATTCCCCGGTAGTGATGTAGTATTACATGGCAGCAATTTAGGTGAAATGTAATACATGGGTGGACCAATTTCCACAGAACTAGAGAAAGGATTCAAATTGGGGGACTTGCCTAATATGATATTTTAAAAAGGATCTGTCACCAAATTTCACAATACAAACTGGACACATTATAAAATATATCTCCTAGGTGAGATAAAGGCTGGTGCACTTACTCTGGAAATCCACTAAAAAGGGCTATATCACCATTTTTTTAAACTTTTCCGGCTCTAGCTGGACTCATAAAATGCTCACTTTAAAATCACACAAGAAAAGTTAAAAAAAGATTATACAGCCGTTTTGACATTTATTTTCAAAGTAAGTACATCAGTTTCATCAGGTCTGATAGATATATGTAATAATGTAATTATTGTTAAAACCTTAATCAGCTTGTATTGTGACATTTGTTGACATATCTCCTTTATTAGCAATGAGAGACAGATTTGATCCTAGATTAAAAAAGATCCTAGATCCTAGATGGCCACTAGGAAGAAACCAGGCAATTCAGGAATGCTGGAACATAGTTTTTATTTCTGGCAAAATCTGTCTTTTCTATTAAGCAGCAAATGAAAAAGCTGATACTACAGAATAATTGCTGTGTGAGGATTATGAATCTCATGAATTTAAAAGAGGACCTCAGCTACCCCATGACTGAGCAAATTAACAAATTATGGTGGCAAGGCTTCATTGTCTGTTCTCTGGTGTCAAAAAGTCGCAAATTGTTGCACAAAGTATTGCAATCATTTGCTATTTTACGCTACTGTCGCCACTTTTGAAAAATATGTATACAAGTGGGAGTGTTTAGCCAAGCAAGTGATTATAAGTTAGCTTTATGAATTGCAGTCTTTAATTTTCTCCAACTTGGGGGGTTGCATAAAAACTTGGATCAAAGATGTAGACAAAAGCGTTTTTTTTCTCTAAAGATGCGCCATATTTATCAAATATCATCTGACTCTTTGGTAAATGTGGCAGAAAGAATGCCAATGTAGACTCAAGCAAAACTGTTCCTTGATAATAACTTCTCCCCTATATATTAACTGTTAAAGGGACTATTCAAACCGAGTACAGGTGCTAGGTGCACCCTTAGTGTGGCCAAACATTCAAGTGCACCTTCCCACCTACTTGTAGTCCCTCTATCTCCATCCCCTCTTCTTTGATTGACAGCTCTGGCTTTATAGAGCCAGAGAAGGTCAAAGATAGCTGGAAAAAAAAGTATTCTGGAAGGTACATTTACATTTTTGGCTGCACCAAGGGTGCACCGAGTGCCTGTACTTGGTTTGAAAAGTCATTTTGTGCTGATAGACTCTATGTAAGCCACTTACCCACTTATGCAATAATGCAAGTAATAAGCAACAAATAATGCATCAAAGAACCAAATTAGTTCTTAAATTGTACAAAGAATACATTTAGGTATTAAAATTCACCTTGTGAAGTTTATTTTCTTTGAATTACTGTACAGTTTCTCTGGAATTAAACTTGCAGTATTCCATCAATAGGTTAAGTAGTGTACAATGCTAAGAGAATTCTACCGAGACAGAGAAGTCAGAGGTCAAACATCTCTGTGTATGAAGCAGCACAACTCTTTCCGGATAATCTAGAATTCAACGAAAGAACATTGCACAATGATAAAACCAGAAATTACAGTGCGACGAATGGCAATGAAATTTCTAGCCTATTTGTATTAATTTAAGATAACACTTTTATTCATTGTCTTGCTACTGCGTGGAGTTTATGGGACAAAATAACTGTAATTTCCAGTTTTACAAGAAATGTTGGACTCATCGGGTACATTAATTTTGATGGTATTTTCCATGAGCGCCCAGTAATATCTAAAGTTGCTATTTCAAGGCATTTACCCTATCTCTAGATGGCACATTAAAACAATATTGATCTGTTGAGTCATCCCAGTTGTGCATTACTTCTATTAATATCATGATTATCTGCTGACACTTTCTACCAGCGTTATTTATAGGAATGGTGCCCTTCTTTCAACAAATTAAAAAAAGAGCATAGACTTGCTGTATAAAGCCACATTCACACGTTCAGCATTTGGTCAGTATTTTACATCAGTTTTTTTAAGTCAAAACCAGGAGTGGGTGAAAAATGCAGAAGCAGTGACGTGTTTCTATTATACTTGTTCCACTCCTGATTTTGGCTTACAAATACGGATGAAAAATACTGATCAAATACTGAACATGTGAATGTAGCCTTACTGCCAAGAACACTTTGTCCCCTGCAGTAAGGAGCTCTCACCATTCTCTGGGAACGGTGAAGTTTAATTTGTTCTGTCTATTTCAGATCACATTGAACACGCAAAAAATCTCTAAAAAATATAAAAAATATATATAATTTCTTGTTTCAATTTGCTTTTACTTTTCATAATGCAATTTCCCCCAAAAATCATCCATAAAACAACATCCGTCTTCCAACATTGCAATGCCTTCCACTGCCAAATGCAAAAATAAAATAAAATATATATGTTTTTAACTGATCACTGTGATCTTCCATTTTACATATTGGCATTCAAAATGAACAAAGTTATTTTCTTGGGATTTTCTTATATTTATTTTTTGTTGGATAGATTTTTTTATATATTTAGTAGGCTCTGAAAGAAATAGGGTTTTCCTGGCAATAAGCAGAATGGCCTGAAATACAATCCTAACATTAGAATATACTTTCTAATGTTGTTAGTATACTTTATACCCTGTAAACATCTCAAGATACCATTAAAACTTCCAGCGATTGATGATTAGAGTAAATTACCTTTGTAAATGTTAGTCCAAAACAAATCTCATTTTTGACAGTTCCATATAATGTGTAGCCAATTAGCGTGTACAGTTTGGCACCTTGGATACATAGATGATATTTTGAATTAAATTTTCTAAGAAAAAAGCAAAGCCATGCATAATAATATCCTGCACCAGTTTATAATTACCATACGAGAGAAATATAATACATCCTATGCATTAAACTCCATATATTTTTCTCCTATTGAAAATTCATTATTAGAATATGCGCTTTGCTGCATTGTATTCCATTTATTTTTATAAACTTTTTTCTTCTATTATTAAACTATAAAACAAATTGAAATTAAAAAGCAAAATAACATGGTCCTTCATTTAACATTGAGCAGAACGTGTAACTTAAAATTTAGCATTGAGTGAGAAGTTCAAAAATGTCTTGTGGCCTTGCAGACAATAGTAATCACGTTGAATTTTTTTTTTACTGTGTAGGTTTATAGACCGCTTCTTCAAGAGATGTTTTTGTTGCACCAGTCTTACTTTAACCCCTTCGTGATCTGGGAAGTATCCATATGTCCTTTTGGTAGGCACTTACCGACCTTGGACGTATGGATGCATCATGGTGATTTTGCGCCCACAGGAGCTGTTCATGGGTGATCGCCACCTGATGTTCAGCTGATTTGACAGCACAACTCCTGGCGGTTTAAGCCGCTAAATGCTGCGATCGTTATTGATCACAAGATTTAGAAAGCAGGCAGGGGTAGGGGGCTCCATCTACACACCATAAGCGCCCTCTGTGACACCATCGCGAGGGCCCTTCATTTGGGTCACCAGCCTTTAGCAAGTTAGCTAGATCATGCGCAGTACATGATCTAGCTAACTTGTGTCTGCAGCACCGACAAGTTATAAAGCATAGCAATGCTCCTGCATTGCTACGCTTTATAACTGTGATGAAACTGCAAAAAGTGAAATTCACAGAGTAACAAAGTAAAAAAGAAGAAAAGTCAGGCCGGGATCACACATGCGAGTAAATCGTCCGACACTCGCATGTGAAATTCCAGCTCTGGCGCCGGCACTCGGGAGTGGAGCGCGCGGCTGCATATAACTACATGCAGCCGCTCGCTCCACTCCAGAGTGCCGGCGCCAGAGCTGGGATTTCACATGCAAGCGACGGACGTTTTCGTCGCATGTGTGATCCCGGCCTAAAAAAAAAATCACAAAATAAAAATAACAAATATATGTTGTACCCATAAATGCTGTAAATATTTTTATGAAAAAAAAGTGCACATATTTGGTATCACTGAGTCTGGAACAACCCAACTTACAAAAACTGTCACACAAGTTAACGCCTTCAGTGAATACAAAACAAACATTAAGAAGATGCAAAAAAAAACTATGCTATTTCATCATACTGTCGAACAAAAAGCGGTAAAAAAACAAATGTAAATAAAAATGGAATTGCTGAAAACATCACCTTGTCCTGCAAAAAAACAAGCTGCGAGCATATCAATCAGCAGAAAAATAAAAAAGTTATAGTTCTCAGAATAAAGTGATGCAAAAATAAGTATTTTTTCTATAAAACAGTTTTTATTTTGTAAAAGCACCAAAATATGAAATATGAATATAAATGTGGTATCACTGTAATCGTGCTGACCCAAAGAATAAAGCTGTATAATCAATTCTGTCACACACGGGACAGTACTTAAAAAAAAAACAATTCCTGAATTGCTGTTTTTGTTCATTCTGCCTTCCAAAAATCAGAATAGAAAGCGATCAAAAAATGTCACTTGCCCAAAAATGGTGACAATAAAAATATCAATTCGTCCTGCAAAAAACATCCCTGTCGCCAGAAATATAGAAAAATTATAGCACTCAAAAGATGATGAAGATGCAAAAAAATTTTTTTTTAAAGCAAATAAAATGGGTCATTTGAGGTGGGTATTCTGCTCATCTAGCAATTAGTGCCTCTATACGTGGAGTCTGCAAACTATTCTACGAAAATCTGTCCTCCAGGAGGCAAATAGCGCTCCTTCCCTCCCAAGTTTTGCCATGTGGCTAAGCAATACTGTACAGACACATATGGGGTATTTCCACATTCAGCAGAAATTGTGTGACAAATTTTAGTGCCATTTTTACCCATTTCCCCTTGTGAAAAAATGTAAATTTGGGGCTAAACCAAAATTTTTGTGGTAAAAATGTAATAATTTTTTCTTCACTGCTCAATTGGGTATAAAATTCTGTGACATATCTGTGCATCAATATGATCACTGCTCCCTTAGATGAATTAATTGAGAGGTGTAGTTTGTAATATGGGGTCACTTATGGGTGGTTATGCTGTTCTGGCACCCCAGGGGCTCTCACAGTGGGTCATGGCACCCGCAAACCATAACAGTAAAATCTGCACCAAATTATGACGCTCCTTCCCTTCTGAGTTTTGCACTGTGCCTCAAAAGTAGTTCCAGATTACATGTAGGGGACGTACTCAGGAAAAATTGCACAACAAACTGACAGGACCAATTTTTCCTATTAGCCCTTAGAAAAATTTTAAATTTTGGGCTAAAACAACATTCTAGCTGTAAAAATGTAATTATTCTTTCTTCACCACCCAATGGTATAAATTTCTGTGAAGCACTTGTGGGGTCAACATGCTTACTGCACCCCTAGATGAGTTTAGTGAGAGGTGTAGTTTGTAAAATGACATCACTTATGGGGGGTTTCTTCTGTTATGGTACCTCAGGGGCTCTGCCAATTTGACATGGCACCCTCAAACCATTACAACAAAATCGGAATTCCAAAATGGCTCTTCATCCCTTCTGAGCTCTGCACTGTGCCTCAAAAGTAGTCTTCGACCACATATGGGGTATCGCCATACTCAGGAAAAATTACACAACAAATTTTATGGTCAAATTTCTCCTGTTACTCTCTGTGAAAATAAAAAAAAATGGCTAAAAGAACATTTTAGTGTGAAAATGTGATTTTTTTTATTTTCATACTCAACTTTACAAACTTCTGTGAAGTACATGTGTCACCACACATCTAAATACATTCCTTTAGGGGTCTAGCTTCCAAAATGGGATCACTTGTGGGTTGTTTCCACTGTTTAGGCACATCAGGGACTGTTTTTTGTAATTTTTGATGGAAAAATGTAAAATTGCTGGTCAACTTTTAACCCTTCTAACTTCCTAACAAAACATGTATGTTTCAAAACTTGTGCTTAATTAAAGTAGACACGTGGGAAATGTTATTTATTAACTATTTTGCTTGACATAATTCTCTGGTTTAAGGACCTAAAAATTAAAAGTTTGAAAACTGCAAAATTTTCAACATTTTCCCCAAATTTCCATTTTTTTCACAAATAAACGTAAGTCATATTGAACAAATTTTACCACAATCATGAAGTACAATATGTCACGAAAAAACATTCTCAGAATTAGTGGGATCCCTTGAAGATTTCTAGAGTTATTGCTTCATAAAGTGATACTGGTCAGAATTGTAAAATGTAAAAAGGCCACATTCATATGTTCAGTATTTGTTCAGTATTTAACATCTGCATTTGTAAGCTAAAACCAGAAGTAGGTGAAAAATGCAGAAGTGGTGCATGTGATTCTTTTATACTTTTCCTGATTGTTCTACTCCTGATTTACAAATACTGATGTAAAATACTGACCAAATACTGAACATGTGAACATGGACTTAGTAGCAATGACCTGGTCATAGAAATTATGTGCAAATTAGCTAAAACTAATTTCACACCAGCATCTGACCGACCCCGGCCATGCCTCCTCCCGCTCTCTCCACCTATGGGCGCATGACGCTGCATGCGATCTGTGCCCCCTATCTTTAGCATTGGGTTTGCAGGCCATACGCAGGTATGCATTTGCCGGCGCATGCGTCCTTTTGACGGTGCACCAAAATGCAACACGGTGCGTTGGGTGCAGGTCGGCGCTCTGTCAAAAGGGTGCAGGCGCAGGCAAGCGCATAGCTGCGCACGACCTGTGTACGGCCTGCATACCCAATGCTAATGATAGGGTGCGCAGGTCGCATGCAGCGTCATGCGCCCATAGGCGGAGCTATCGGGAGGAGGCGCGGCCGGGAGCGGAGCTTAGCGGCGGCCGTGCGCTGACCGAGGCAGATTGGTCAGACACTGGTGTGAAACCAGCCTAACACATTTTGCTTCCAGTCCAGTAAGGCGTACTAGTCTACATATACAGTACACAACTGGAAGTTGGAAAGCATCTGTATTGAATAGATGCATGATAAAGTACTATCCATTTATGTGTCCTGTTCTACCAGTTTTGAGCATACAACTTTGCCACTTTCACAAAGAATAAGACTGTTTAGTGTATCTCTGCACTTTCTGAAATGACAGCAAAATTTCCATTTAGATGTGAACTATACATTAGCAGGAAAGTGTGTTAGTCTTGAGCAAACTTAACCCCTTCACCCCCAAGGGTGGTTTGCACGTTAAT
>VIAB01001762.1:155022-165439 GCA_009801035.1 Oophaga pumilio | reverse complement strand
AATCATCTCTTTAATTCTGCTTGTTGGTTAAAGAATATATGGTTCTGTATCTGTGTAGTTGCATATGACGTGTATTTATTATGAAATTGATATTGAATATTCAACCAAGGATAATGTAGCCTTAGATTGTGGCTTTGAGTCTGAAATAGATAATATCTTTTGTTGAGTTGTGAAATCATTTCTATGAACTAATTAAATTAACATGGTCGTTTCTTGTCACCTTTTGTTCTAGGCTTATGGGATGTCTGCACTGCCTCTAAACTTGATTAAAGGTACAAGAAATGTACATTATGAACGTTTGGAAAACACAGATGATATTGAAGAAGTGAATCTGGAAATTGAAAGGCTTAGATCAAAGGTAAGAGGCTTATGTATACTTATTTTTCCTTCAACATTTGATAATGTTTTACTCCTGTTGATGTTCTCCAGTAGTGAGTCTTATGTAGAACCCATCCTACATCTGAAACTTCATAACTGTTTTTCTAATCAGAGACTCTAGTAATTTATTACAGCAATATAATAAAAAAATAAAAAATAAAATACACGCACAAGTTATGTGCCACCTAGGATCTCTGAAGTTGAATAGGATCTGAACTGCATCTCTCGGCAATGGCCAATATACAATAAATGGTGTACTGTAATGTACCATACACTATTTACATCCAGCTGTCACCAGAGGTAATAAGAGCTGGCCGGTGGGGATGCCGGATGCTATGGATAAGTAAACAGTATAAAAATGATTTCTGAATAGGGTGGTTGATTAATATGGTATCAGAGGTAGTCACGATTCTGATTTTTTACAAAATAAAATTAATTTTTGACCTCGCCACCTAGCTGCGCTGTTTCTTTTCATCGGTGGAGTGGACAGAGTACTGGGAAGAGGAAAGCTGCTGAGCTCCTTGACTGGACACCACTGCTCAAACTTCAGCAGGTTCTGTGTAGGGAGAGCGGTCAGGAGACGCTGTTTATGCATTGGGAAACTTGGGGCCATAGGAAAGACCAAGCAGTAAGTGAGTTGTGCTGGAGTTGTTATCCTGTCTAGATTGTATAGATACAGGTTGCTGTTAAACGGAATCTGTCGGCAGGTACAACCCTCGCAAGCCGTCTTATATGGTCATGTAGGTCATAGAAAGTTGAATAAAATGATACCTTGATATCTGCGATTTCAATATTTTATTCCCAAGAAATGAATGTTTTTCTTATATGTAAATGAGTTAAGATCTCTTTTGGCCTGACTTAGATCTCTCTAAGAATCTGCCTACAGAGTTTGTATTAAACCCCTTCACTCCCGGGCCATTTTCCGTCTTTACGTTTCTGGTTTTTTGCTCACCTTCATCCCAGAGCCATAACTTTATTTTTCCATCAATACTGCCAAGTGAAGGCTTGTTTTTTGCGGGACAAGTTGTACTTTTGAACGACACCCTTGATTTTATCATATAATGTACTAGAAAATGTAAAAAAAATCCAAGTGTAGTGAAATTGTAAAAAAAAGTGCAATTCCACAATTATTTAATTTTTTTTAACCATGTTTGCCAAAATGTTAAAACTGACCTGCCATTTGTTTCTCAGGGTCATTACGAGTTCACAGATACCAAATATGTATAGGTGCTTTTTTTATTTAAGTGGTAAAAAAAAATCCCAAATTTTGTTTAAAAATAAGAAATGGCACCATTTTTCAAGACCTATAGCATCTTCATTTTTTATGATCTAGAGCTGGGTGAAAGTTTTTTTTTTTTTTGCGCCGAGCTAACGCTTTTATTGATACCGTTTTGGGATGGATACAATGTTTTGATCACCTGGTACTGCATTTTATTGCAATGTTGTGGCAACCCTAAAAAAACATAATTCTAGTGTTCTTTCATTTTTTTTTTCTCGTTACGACATCTACCGACCTGATTATTTTTACATTTTGATCGGGCATTTCTGAACGCGGAGATACCAAATTCGTATTTTTTTAATATATTTTTTTAATTTTATTTTGAATGGGGCAAAAGGGGGCGATTTTAACTTTTTATCTTTTTCAATTTTTTTAATATTTTTAAAACATTTTTTCACTTTATTACATGATTCAGTAGTCTCCATAGGAGACTTGAAGCGGCGATCTTCTGATTGTGCTACACAGAGCAGGGCTGCTGTGTAGCATAAATGCTCATATGCAATAAACGTTGAACACTGGGCGGCGCTCATAGCATATCGACTATGACAACCACAGGGGTCTGCTGCAGACCCCGGGTTGTCATGTCAACCAATTGGTACCCCGCGATCATGCGAAAGGGGTGCCAATGGGCGTGGTTTGTGACGTGCTTCAGGCGCTGCATGTTAAATGCCGCTGACAGATGGACAGCTGCATTTAACATGTTTACCGCAAAGGGTGGATCGCCATTCCATCCGTTGCTGTTAAAGTCACATCAGTTGATCAAATCAGCTTCAATGTGCCAGAAAAGATGCGTGCTCAGTGCCATAGCCCACAGCAAAGGGGAAGACACAATATGCATGTTGTGAAGAGGTTAAATGAAGGGTAGCGTTACCAGTGAGAGACATGTAATGACTGACAGTCTACTTTCCTGATCTACATGTTTCACACTGGTAATGCCTCCTTTCATTTAAAGTAAGCCCTGTAAGAAGATTCTCATGCTGATCAATTCCCCTCTTATAGATCTTAACAACTCATTTACATATGAGGAAATTATGGAGTTTTCAACAATAAGACATTCGATCGCAAATATCAAGGTATCATTTTATTCATTTTCCTATGACCGGCTTTAGGAGGGTTGATTCCAATTACAGATACACCTTTAAGTTCAGGGAAGCAGTAAATAAGTCAATGGGTTAGACAGCAGTGCTGCTTGTGTCCACTACTTGCTTTTCTGGATAAAATGTTTCCTGGGTACCCCGGCCTCTTCCTTTCCTCAGATCTAGTGTGCCATCATATGTCCTGTTCTTCTTCCCATGCCCCATCTCCACCTTGAATAGTGAGAAGTCAGATGTACTCCTCCCCTTGTGTGTGAGGTTTAACCCTTGCTTTCCCTGCTGCATCTAGTTTGTGTTGTTCCTGGTGAAGGGGAGGTAAAGATTAACCCATTCACATGCCCCCCCTACTGTATCGTCAATGGCTTCTCAGGTCTGCTTTGTGCACCTGATAAACTGCAATAAAGATTATTTCTCATTGCTTGCCTGTTACCGCTATTCCACCTTAGTCAGTCTGCCCAGTTGTATCAATCCTCAAAAAAAAGAGAAAAAATGGTGACATGATTTGAAATCTACTGCTGAAGTCGATTTCTAAAACTTGCCACTTTTTGGCATAAACTACAGTAAATTTGTTTGGCTGTACTTTGCCACACCCTCTCCCTTAAGCTCCACCCACAATAACTTTAAAGTAAAATTGAAAATCATCCTTAAAGTGTAGCTGTCATTTTAACTTGGATTTCATAAATCAATAGTACACCTGAAAATAAACAACTTCACAATATATCCTACTAGACATGTGCTTCTTTTTCCTCCTGTATTGTTCTTTGCCTCCCAATTCATGGGTAAAATCTGTATTTATTCTATGAAGTCAGATTTTCCCTTTACAGATGACAGTGCTTCTAAAATTCTATATAAAGGGGAGAGTCAGGAGGAGGGACAAGATACTAGCCGACAAAGAAGTAGAGCTCCAAGTTTTCCTGAAATACATTTTTTCATAGAACTTTTTGATCACCAATTCACCATCTGTCATCACTTTTCCCAATAATGAGAAAGTCTGTCTTCACTGAAATCAAATTGAGAATTGTGTGAATGAATGATCCGTCAAATACATAATATAATATAATTCAGCCTAGCTGTGCGATACTGCAAAAAATATTTTAGATTTATAATATATAGTTTATTATACAGATAGATAGATATATACACACACATGTACACACGTGTGTATGTATATATCTACATACCTCCCAACTGCGGCAAATTTTAGGCCACTCCCCCAACCACACCGATTTCACAACTAGTCACACCCATGTCCATGCCCCAACCACACCCATTTATCACTGCTGATCACACTGACTGGTACTAAGGCACAGTGGCTGGCTGGCATTATGGGCACAGTGGCTGGTACTGAGGAAAAGAAAACAGTGAGAAAAAAAAACCGAGAGAGGAGAGAGAAATAAAGAACAGAGAGAAAGAAAGAGCAGAGAGAAAAATAAAACAGAAAGAACAGAGAAAAAGAAAGGGGAAAGAAAGAACAGAGAAAAAGAAAGAACAGAGAGAGAAAAATAAAGAAACAGAAAGAAAGGGGAAAGAAAGAACAGAGGAAGAGCGAAAGAGGAAAAAAAGAACAGAGATAGAAAGATGGGAAAGAAAGAACAGAGAGAAAGGAAGAACAGAGAAAGAAAGAAAGAACAGAGAGAGAAAGAAAGAAAACAAAGAAAGAACAGAGAAAGGAAGAGCAGAGAAAGAAAGAAAACAGAAAGAAAGAACAGAGAGAGAAAGAAAGAAAACAGAAAGAAAGAACAGAGAGAAAGAAAGAACAGAAAGAAAGAAAATGGGAAAGAAAGAAAAAGAACAGAGAAAGAGTGGACAGAGAAAAAGAACAGAGAGAAACAAAGAATGAGGGGAAAGAAAGAACAGAGAGGGAGGGAGAAAGAAAGGGGAAAGAAAGAACAGCGAGAGTGAAAGAAAGAACATAGAGATAGAAAGAAAGAAACAGAGTGAGAAAGAAAGAACAGAGAAAGAAAGAGGGGACAGAAAAAAAAGAGGAGAAAGAACAGAGAGGGAGAAAGAAAAAGGGGAAAGAAAGAACAGAGAGAGAGAAAAGAAAGAACAGAGAGAAATGAAAGAAAAAGAACAGAGAGAAAGATAAAGAATAAACAGAAAAAGAAAGAACAGAGAAAGAAAGAACAGAGAGAGAAAGAAAGGACAGAGAAAAAGAGGGGAAAGAAAGAACCGAGAAAGAGAAAAAGAAGAGAGAGAAAAAATAAAGGGGAAAGAAAGAACAGAAGGAGAAAGAAAGGAGGGGAAAGAAGAGAACAGAGAAAGAAAGAACAGAGAGAAAGAAAGATGGGAAAGAAAGAGGGGAAAGAAACAACAGAGAGATAGAGAGAAAGAAACAGAAAGAGGGGACAAAAAAAACAGAGAAAGAAAACAAAGAAAACAGAGAAAGAAAGAACAGAGAAATAAAAATTAGAGAAAGAGAGGAGAAAGAACAGAGCAAAATAAAGAAAAAGACAGAGAGGAAGAAAGATGGGAAAGAAAGAACAGAGAAAGATAGAGATGAAAGAAAGAACAGAGAGAGAGGAAGAAAGACGGGAAAGAAAGAACAGAGCGAGAAAGAGAAAGAACAGAGAAAAAGAGAACAGAGAGAGAAATAAAGAAAGAAAAGAAAGGGGAAAGAAGAGAACAGAGAGAAAGAAAGAAGGGAAAGAAAGAACAGAGAAAAAGGAAGAACAGAGAGAGAAAGAACAGAGAAAGAAAGAATAGAGTGAAAAAAAGAAAAATTAGTGAGAGAAAGAATGAGGGGAAAGAAAGAACAGAGAGAAAGAGGGGAAAGAAATAAAGAAAGAACAGAGAAATAAAGAAGAGAGAGAAAGAAAGAAAAAGAACAGAGAAAGAAAGATGGGAAGGAAAGAACAGAGAGAAAGTGGAAAGAAAGAACAGAGAGAAATAAAGAAAAAGAACAGAGAGAGAAAGAAAGAAGGGAAAGAAAGAACAGAGAGAAAGAAAGAAAAAAGGATTAGAGAGAGAAAGAAACAGAAAGAAAGAAATAAAGATTCTATAAAGATACTATAGCAGCCCGGCTCACATTGTAATGCCCACCTGAGCCTCCCGGTGCAGGACATATCATGATCCGCTCACATGGTCGGCATCCCCGATTCCAAGGCGATCCCGCTGTCTGCACTGTCGGAGGAGGACATGGTGATGGATCTAAAGCATTCCCTGAAGTGCCTCCATGGTTCCGTCACTATCTCCTCCCGAAATTACCTCATTTCCGGTCAGCTTCCAGCACGTCCCTTCCAGTGGAACTTCACGTGCGAGTTTTAAAGTGCTCCTGTGTCAGCGGGAAACGTAAGCTTCCGGCCGGGGCAGTGGGGCAGACTCTCTCTCAAAATCGTGACTGTCCCGCTGGATCCGAGACAGTTGGATGGTATGAATGCTCCCCACCATACACCTTGCATATGCACAGCTCTGCACACCTCATACACACACGGTTCCGCTTTGTATGCCTCGTACACACACGGCTCTGCTCTGTACACCTTGCGCACACACGGCTCTGCTCCGTACACCTTGCGCACACACGGCTCTGCTCCATACACCTCGCGCACACACGGCTCCACTCAGTACACACATGGCTCCACTCTGTAAACCTCGCACATGTGGCTCCGCTCCGTACACCTCTCATACACATGCGGCTCCGCTCCGTACACCTCGCACACTCACGGCTCCACTCAGTACACACATGGCTCCACTCTGTAAACCTCGCACATGTGGCTCCGCTCCGTACACCTATCATACACATGCGGCTCCGCTCCGTACATCTCGCGCACACACGGCTCCACTCAGTACACACATGGCTCCACTCCGTACACCTTGTACACATGCGGCCACGCTCTGTACACCTTGTGTACATATGGCTCCAGTACGTAAACCTCGTACAAACGCGGCTCCGCTCCATACACACACGTCTCCACTCCGTACACCCCGTACACAAACGGCTCTGCTCCGCTCCGTACACACGGCTCAGGCACGGAGCCCTGTGTGTGCGAAGTGTATGGTGCTGAGCAGCTCACCTCCGTACACTTCGTACACACAAGGCTCCATTTCGTACGCCCCATACACACACCGCACTGCTACATCCACCCACCCTGTAAACCCCTCCTGACCCCACACATAAACTTACCCTCATCCAGCACCATGACAAACAGCACAGCAAAGACCTGCACACACCGAGGACCCTGATCATGTGACCCCTGACTCCTCCCCTCCTGTGACCTCATCACAGGTCCTGTGCGCACAGAAGAGAATGTCATTGCTGGCTGTGAGTTGCTGAGGTGGGAGGGCGAGGATGGGGTACATGTGGGGGCGTGGCGGCTTATCTCTATGCAGTGCTGGAAAAATAGAGTCCCGGGCGGGACAGTGGGTGGGAGGGTCAAAATCGTGACTGTCCCGCTAGATCCGGGACAGTTGGGAGGTATGTATCTATCTGTATAAATCTAAAATATTTTTTGCAGTATCGCCCAGCTAGGCTGAATTAGATGTTACCTGCTGCTATACATTTTGCATTAAGTGAGTCGGTGGTATTAGATTTAGTATTTTTTTTATTTAAATGTTAGTGCAGAGATGGAAGACCACTGTCAAGTAACGACAGAAAAAAACTTTATAAACTTGAAGAAAAATTTCGAACATTGCAACGGAAGGAAAGACGTCTTGAATCTCGTGAAATGAGTGTTTGGACGAAATGCTGCAGCATCATGCGACCATTTAAGGTACAATATTTAAGAAATAAACCAACACTGAGGTGATGAATTTAAGGGGTCAATAAGCAGCAACACAAACAATAATTTATCAGTATTAAGTGGTAATCAACAATACATGCATTCAAAATGTATCATACGCCATGCAGGCTTGGACAGGGACTTCAGCTTTTTTTGCACTTCTAACTTTTTTTTATACAAGAAGCTCATGATCCCACAATCTTCATTCCAGGTCTGTACGGAAACGTATTTTCAATATCATTATCCTTCCTACATCTCTACAGATAAAGGGTGATTTACATTTTGGTTTGTGTATCATAAATATATTTAATGACACTGGTTGTGGTGGATTAAGGAGGTTGTCCACTACCTTTTGATTGATGACCTATCCTAAAAATAGGTCATTAATGTCTGGCCTGGGTCCGACACCTGGCACCACCGCCGATTAGCTGTTATCAGTTGTCATCCGTAAGTACTCACTTGGGGGAGCTGGCGGTCTTCTGAAAGTGGCCCACTGCAGGGTACTACACATCCGCCTCCTATTGATTTGAATAGGAGGCGGTTGTGTAGTACCAAGCCTCGGCCACTACCAGAAGACTGAGCAGGTACCTTCGGCACTGATAACAGCTGATTAGCAGGGGTGTCGGGCTTCGGACCCTAGCCGATCCGACACGGATGACCTATCCTAATAATAGGTAATCAATCAAAAAGTAGTGGACAACCTCTTTAAATTCACGTGTCTGATCTCTAGGGGTCCTACAGCTGCAGCATCCACCTGCAACGAGAATGTGCATATATACAGTTTATTCTATTCAAATAATATTGGTCTGACAAACATAAATTTTTACAATTGGGAATTCTGTAATATGTAATCAGGTTGATCTAAATCTTGTAATTCTGAGTTTTTTCCTTTTGTTCTCTTTTTGTTTGTAGATTATTTGGGGCATAGTCCTTTTTCTTGTGGCCCTTCTGATCATTGTATCACTTTTCCTTTCTAAGTAAGTACTATATTTTGTATTATGAAGTTAGTGATCTATTTAGTATTTGTCTTCATGTATTTTTTTTATTTTAATATAAAGAGCATAGTTATGTGTGACCGGTATATGTTTTGCCTTCTTTCAGGTTTAACAGCAGATTAGTACTAAGTACTACAGTCATCATGATCTGTTATATGTAGAACAGAGTTGGTGTGAATTGATTTGCTGGATCCATTCCTTTTGGATGGGAGGCCCGAGAACCGCCTCCTATGTCCTCGTTTCCAAGGCTTTTGATTGATTAGCCGGTTTGGTGCAGTGTCCTCGTTGTGGCGTGATGCACATGTGATGTGCCACTCCAGTTAATCACAAGAAGAGTCTCAGATGCCGGGAGGTAGGAGGCAGAAGTCAGGGCTCTCTTCCAGTGGCCACATATTGCTGGACTGAGTCCTGTGAAACAATTTGCACCCACTTTTATACATACAACAGATTATCATGACTTTAGTACTTGGACCATCACTAATAATAAGTGATGTTTTATTGTACATTCAGAGAAATAACCAGCCATACGCTGCTCATCTAAGGAAGCCATGTGCAATCTAATTTTATGGAGGAAATTGCTCCTGGTGTAAAGGTGAATAGTTGTCCAGTTGTTCCTTATCAATCCATGCAAATATCTGCATCATGAAGTACTGTTAATAATTCTGGATTAGCCATCTTGTCACTTTATGGGTTATCTTGTAATATGTTTTCTTTGGGTTAAGTGACCTTTGCATTGGTATTTGAACTTTTTTTTCGCAATAAAGCAAATGATCAAGTTAGTAAATTGTCCTCTTTATGTAGTGGTCTTATTTATTTTTCTAAAGCCATATTTCATCAGAACCATCATATTGTTGCTGTTAATGTCCCTTGCTCTCAGTGGTGAAAATATTCTGTTTAGCAAATTTAACCAGGGTGTTGTAATGTTGCCCTTTTTGTTTCCAATCCTAAACTCACTGTAATCATGCTTCCTCTTCTGTATAAATGGAACCATGATTGAGCTGCAAAATTGCTTAGTTGGGAAAATAAGACTCGTGATTTGCCTGCTGAATTATGCCTAGTTTTTCTCCTTCAGCTTTATTGTAGCGCTCTGATTTTAATGGACAGCATGAAACCAGTCTGTTAAGTTCAAACTTTGGTCTGTGATATTTATTCCCATTCATATTCTGTAAATTTTTGATTTTGCAGGTTGAGGGTCCTTGAGCGTTGTCCACCTTTTGTGATTTTTTTTTTAAGCTTAAATGCATTAAATGCAAATAGTTTTTCTATTGCGTTACGTTAAAAAACTTTGCAGTGTTTGGCTTTTACAGGGTCTCTTTTTTTTCCTGCACATTCAAATTTCATGTGCTCTGTAGTCATAAATCGGCTGAGAGGAGCTCAGAAAAAAGACATGTCACAAACTCCGTCACAGTCATAGGGGGCAGATTCTCAGTTAACTCATTTTGCTGTCGGTAATAGACGATCGTAGCAACACACAGGCTATAGAAAGCAAATAGTGCAACATTTTTAATGAATTTCAATTTCAAAATTTTTTAGCCTTAATTATATGCACTTAAGGAAAAAAAACATCATTGAAGGTGGAGAAACCTTTAAGTGGGGCAAGTCTGCATGTGGCTACCCGTTGCAATTTGCACACAGAAGTTACTACAATGATACATGTCACTTATTTCAGCCTTTTTTTTTTAAACTTGCAGTGGATTTAAGACATTGGGAGGCAGCTTGTGGATGTTTTTTGTACGTAATAGGTGTGAAACATAGGTGTTTCAGACAAGTGTGTGTAAATGGTTTTCATTCCCTTTTAAATATTCCATGATCATGATAAAGTAGAAGTGTTAAGGAACTACTTCAACTCGTGCCCTGAAGTGAAGACCATGTAAAATTACAGTGCTGAGGTGAATAATGAATAAAAGTTCCCAACACTCTTATTCCAAAAGTGCAGAGTCCAAACCTTTTAAT
>VIAB01001762.1:114857-130977 GCA_009801035.1 Oophaga pumilio | reverse complement strand
TGGCATAAGGTCACCCAAAAGCAGTGTGAACGACTGGTGGAAAGTGTGCCAAGACGCATGAAAGCTGTGATTAAAAAGCATGGTTATTCCTTAAAATATTGATTTCTGAACTCTTCCGGAGTTAAAACATTAGTATTGTTGTTTCTAACTTGTTTTCTTAGCATTATTTGATGTCTGCATTTTTTTGTCATTTTGACCATTTCTCATTTTCTGAAAATAAATACAAAATGTTTGCTTGGAAATTCCTAGACATGTTGTCAGTAATTTATAGAATAAAAGAGCAATTTAAATTTTACTCAAAAATATACCTGTAAAAGAGAAAAATCAGACAAACTGAAAATTTTGCAGTGGTCTCTTAATTTTTGCCAGAGCTGTATATCTAAATCTATAGATATACAGTATATATATCGTGAAAGAAAAAATTCCCTTCTGCACACAGATGCCGCTGCCGGCACCTGCACTTGCAGCATGATCACATCTATACTGTGTATGTAATTTATTTCTTTGTTATCCATAAGTTCTTTAAAAAAACAAATCAATTTGAAAATATAGCCAGCCGCGCCTGCGCAGTAGTAGCTATCGGCGATCCGATAGCTGCTACTGCACAGGCGCCGGTAGCACCATCTTTCTAGAGATTAAATAGAAAATTGTCTCCACTAGGGTGGCAAGGCCTGCGTACTAGCAGGTTTCGACGATCCGATAGATGCTACTGCACATGCGCTGACGACGCCATCTTAGTGGAAACAATTTTTTTTATTTAATCTTTACCAAGATGACTCCGCCGGCGCCTGTGCAATAGCAGCATTTTCAAACTGATTTTTTTCTTAATGAATTTATGGATAACAATAAAGACATGAATTACATATACAGTATAGATGCTATTATGGTGCAGCTCTATAATATGCATTATGTAAACTAGGGGGCAAGTCACTGAGGGATCAGTGACCTGTTAGAAGCCATTCTGGTGAATACCTAAGCACACAGGCCGCCCCAGAGTACGAGCATATCATTAACTCAAAACTGAAAATAAAGATTAAACAATAACCACAAAATGGATTTAATCAACCAAGGTATGATTTTAATCAGTATAACGGAGCCAACCTGACAGTATATGTAGATTACTGAGCACAATTGTGCTGACTGGTTCCCTTTAAGATTACAAGCTAAAAATCGAAAAATTTGAAATCTATCTTTATGAAAGAAATATGCTTCTTCCTTCAATTTTGAGCCACTTAAACCACCACTTCAACTCACCATTCACTTTGGAAAACTGCTCAAATTAGTTCTTATCAAAACCAGATGTGCTGCCAGTACAGTAAGATGTCAAGAGAAGGGGATAGGGAGAAGCAGAGTGAGACACGCAGAGATTCACAGATCATGCTGCAGCTTTTTAATATGTTTTAGGTTATCTCAGTGATTGATTCACAGATACACTGATCAGTACTTCTATATAATGTCTACTATCTGAAAGTGCAGGTACGCTTTAATAAATAAATTTACACTTTAATGCTATATTTTGTATTTGCATGTTATCCAGTAAAATATCATTTTGAGTGTATGTTATTTACAGCAGGTAACCTGACTCATTTAATCCTGGGGAGCAGTAAAATCAAAACTCCCACGTGAGGTAGACCTCTAATTCCTAATGTAAAGTGACAACTTACTACTTTTTCTGATTTCAAGTGTTTTTAAATAATAAATAAAAAAAAATTACGTACATGTTTGAATTGTCATTTGTTTACATTCAAATTACTAATGGGTTATGGGCATAGCACCAAAGTCTTGCCACAAATTGCTTTTCATAAGCCCTAGAATTTTAGTACATAATATCTACTGTTGTATTTTTTTTAATGTGTTTCCAAGACAGTTTCAGCTTTATTCATTTCTTTTTTTTTTCTTTGTATAGTCTCGACAAAGCTCTCCATTCTGCTGGCATTGACACTGGATTTGTTCTCTTTGGAACAAACATAACAAACCCACTGAATATTATTCTTCCAATTCTTCAAAGGGTTAGTAGCATGCCCTTCAAGTGTATCATTGTCATTTTGTTTCCCATAAAAGAAATAAACCATGAAATTAAATTGCAGCTTAGTTACTTTAATTTCCATTCTGTAAATCAATAATACACATGAAAATAACAAACTTTGTAATGTATCTTATCACAGAAATCTGCCTCTTTCTCCTGGACTGATCATTCATTTTCAAAATTTTCATTTTTTTGGGTAAAGCCGTTTCCCACTCCCTCCACCTCCTCCTCACTGTCCTGTGTGCCACTGTAAGACAGCTGTCTGCAGCAGAAGCCATCCTGCTCTGCCCCGGTTCAAGTAGGACAAAGATCATCAAGGCCCATTTTTTTGTAAAATGGGATCCATTGGATGAACACCAGCCAAAGATGAAACTAAATAGATGAATGTTAATTCTGATTTGCAGGATTTTATCAAGACTAACTTTTAGTCTGCAGCATTTTCTATATGATCCTGAAACAAACAATGAGGGCCACTTTCAAATAGTCATTGTTCTGTATTTAGCTACTTTGCTAACTTGAGCACTATCTCATAATTTAACCACTCCTGGCACACAGATGCCATTCTAAAATATCTTAAGAATATATTATAAGGCTGAATGTCACCTTGGTCATGCACCACATCTGGTGTTTTTTCACGCGTTTGTTGTCCGAGCCTAAAATGCAGTTACGTGATGTGTGTACCATGCCAAGGTTTAATGTCTGTGCTCAGAAATGCTGTTTTGGATGAATTGGGAAAAAACTCCAGAGACACACTTCAAAATATTGTGATGGTTTTCCTAGAAGAATAGAAGCTGTTTGAGCTTCATCGTGAGGGCCAACTCCACAAGGAGAAACTTTACCCCTTATAACCAGTCAAAGGTTTCAACCCAGTTATCTATTTCTACTGCTTTGTGCTGATGAAGGGCAAAAAAACCTGAAACTCCTGTTTGTAAATGAAACTTTTTGTTTGGCTTACTTTTTAAATTATTCCTCAGCCGTGCGCACACTGACCCTGCTGGAGCCAAGCACGCCCACAGTAGTGGTAGACTTTGCACGTGCAATCTCATCCCTCTCCTTTCTACAGTGGTCATTTGCTGCACAGAAGATCACACATTAGCAGGTGCCTGATGCTTTCAGAAGTGAGGGTGCGCATAATGATAATTGTAAGAGTGACCGACACCCATTAATGCGCAGTTGCCAAACACCTCTTATTACAACTTCCTTGCCCCGGAAGAATGAAGAAATTGGCATGGTAAAATCCATCCTACCCAATCCAATGAAGAACTATTTTGCAGCTTCCATAGTTTCACATTTTTGATAAAAGAATAATGCCCAGTCTAATTTGACATTCTTATACAAGTAAAATTACCACCCCACTAATGAGAGCTTTGAAATTCACTGGAAACGGTTTATACATTTAGCTGAATAAAAATACGGACTGCAGTGTGCGCGTAAACTCTCCTCAGGGGAGACAGCATTTTACTATTCAGATAGATGTGCAGTAAATTCTGACCTTTAAACCACTGTAAACCTACATTAAATAATCAATCAGTGTGCACAGTGTTAGGCCACGCACATTTGGCCAGGTTTTTACCTCAGTATTTGTAAGCCAAAACCAGCAGCGAGTTAAAAATACAGAAGTGGTGACGTGTTTCTATTATACTTTTCTCTGATTGTTCCATTCCTGGTTTTAGCTTACAAATACTGATGTAAAACTCTCAAATACTCAACGTGTGAACGTGGACCTAACAACATCGTATAAGAATAGCTGTGAGTTGAGTTTTAACTATGCAAGAAAAGGAGTCCGAGTGTGAAAATTATATTGGTCTGTAGTTGCTCAGTAGTTTTTCTAACTGTTCTTTTTTCAGACTTACCGTATATTCTCGTGTATAAGCAGAGTTTTTCAGCACATTTTTTGTGCTGAAAACGCCCCCCTCTGCTTATACTCGAGTCAGTTGTCCCTCAAAGATGGTGGGGGAGGGGGAGCGGCAGAGCAGCGGGTCACAGAGGCTGGAGCCGGCGGCTGTGGCTAAAGCCTGTGTCGCTTCTAAAGAGAAATGAATATTCATTTCTCTGTAATAGTGCACAGTGACAGCCTCAGCTGCTGGTTTCAGTACACCTCCTACTTACCTTCCCTGCGCGCCCTCGTTGCATCTTGTTCGTTCCAGCGCCAGAAGCTCTTCCGGCCAAGCGATCACGTGGCTCCACTCATTAATTTAATGAAAACTCATGCCTCTCCTCTCCCATAGGCGTGGAGTGAATATTCATTACGTTTATGAGCTGGGCCACATGATCGCTCGGCGGGAAGAGCTGCTGGCACCAGAACAAGATGCATCGAGGGCACGCAGGCAAGGTAAGTAGGATTTTTTTTTTTATAGGAACCATGCATACAAGGACAGCGACGGGGGAGCCATGCATACAAGGATGGGGATGAGGGGACAATGCAAAGGCTTATACTCGAGTCAATAAGTTTTACCCAGTTTTTCATGACAAAATTAGGTGCCTTGGCTTATACTCAGGTCAACTTATACTCGAGTATATACGATAATTCTATTATGTATGCCAATATACTTGGTGCATTTGGTTTAGTTTTATTTTTTTTTCCTTTTTTAGGTTTTCCCTCTTGACTATATCCTGATTACAGTTATCATAATGTATTTTTTCTTTACTTCAATGGCCGGCATCAGAATTATGGGTATATGGTTCTTCTGGATACGGGTAAGGAATTTATGTAATAGATTGAGGGAAAAGTTTGCATTGTCCACATGTCACAGCATTCATGTATTTTAACTTGGACCGTAAGATCCTACTTTTCAGTAGTGGCAGGGCACAGTGCTAATCAATTGGAGTGCAACTGTAGTAATATAGATAAAATGTCACTGTGCAGTTGACCAATCAACAGCAGCAGTATAATTGCTAGTTAGTATAGGTGAGGTCAACGAGATCTCAGATCTCTACTTTTTCACCCTTGAAACAATTGACCATGATGTCATCTGATCTAGGATGTCGTCTTCATAAAGGAAATGATTTATGTACATGAACAAGCCTTTCTGGATTTTTAACCAGGTTATAGAAGAATAAATGTCTTCTCCAGCACTGCACATTATCGTAACTCAAGCCCATTCACTCATATTACTTGTTGGACTACTTTGTGAATGGACAAGCTAAAGTACCTGCATAAAATACGTTTACTCGCAATGGTCCTGCCAAGTCATTCACTCATCTCCAGAAAGCATACATAAAATAGCACAGTAGACTATGTTGTACTGTAGGGAAGTTTTAACTGGCTTATATATTAACCAGGTGCGATCAGATGTGAATTTCCACTGAAATTAATCGCATAGTACAACACTGGGCTGATTGAGATCTGATAGAACATCAGTGAGTGCTCGGCCGTGTAATATGCCAGTGTGAACGAATCCATAAAGTGAGCGAAAAGTCATATGCATCCCAAAAATGGTGCCTTTTAAAAACAACAGATCCTTCCACAAAAAAAGTCAAGCCTTTTGTGGCTTTGCAAATAGAAAAATACAAAAACAAAACATATGGTATAGATAAATTGGTTATTACTAGTGATGAGCGAGTATACTCGTTGCTCGGATGGTCTCCGAGTATTTGGAAGTGCTCGGAGATTTAGTTTCTGTTGCCGCAGCTCCATGATTTATGGCTGCTGGACAGCCTGAATACATGTGAGGAATGCCTGTTTGTTAGGGAATCTCCACATGTATTCAGGCTGTCAAATAGCAGCAAATCATGCAGCTATGGCATCAGAAACTAAATCTCCGAGCACTTCCAAATACTCGGAGACCACCCGAGCGTGCTCGGGAAAACCTGAGCAACGAGTATACTCGCTCATCACTAGTTATTACCTTAATTGTGCCAAACCACAAAACTAAGTCAAATTCTCAGTCCTTATCAATGAGGAACTTTAAAATGAAAAACAATTCTTGAGTTTTTTTTGTTTGTTCATCGTTTCTACAAAAAAATTGAGTAAATATGAAATTCCTTTGTACACCAACATAGTATTAGTGAAATACATTGCTTGTTCCACAAAAAAACAAGCTGTCACACAGCTTCATCTCCAAAATAATAAAATAAGTTATGTGTCTCAGAATGTTATACAGCCGGTAACGACCTCTAACAGGATCTCTCATTGCTGCTGTTTAGCCATTTACAAGTTGCAAATGGGGTAAAACCCATCACCACTACTTTTGTGTTGTCTTGGCTGCCGGGACCCACTCGCTGAAGGCTCCCATTACCACTGTCTTGTCCCTCCTGCAAAGTCCATACTTTTTAGATTAGTTTTGTTATTTACTGCAATAACAATCAAGTCATCGCCGGCACATGTCCCTTAGGGCTGTTTGCAAACGTTGCAGATCCGCAGCGGATTTTCAGCGCGGAATTGCAGCAGATCAGCAAGTGCGTGACCAAACAATGTTAATCAATAAGAAAAAAAAAATGATGTTCACATGCTGCGGAAAATTCCACACGGAATCCGCAGCTATTTATTTTCCGCAGTATGTCAGTTCTTTTTATGGATCCGCTGTGTTCTTACACCCATTGAATTAATCTGCAAACAATCCGCACAAAATATGCACAAAAAACACAAATTCCGCAAAAAAAAGCGTGGATTTTGATATGTGTTTTCTGGCAAGAGATGCAGAATCCGCTCAGGAAATTCCTGAGCCCAATCCGCAATGTGTGTACATACCCTAAGGGTGCTAAAATAATGTTAAAGATTAAAAAAAGGGATTTTAAGAAAATACATTTTCAAATTTCCAAAATCAAAATAAATGGAAAACAATGTGACAATGCATTGCCTGGTCTGTTAAAGTCCGATCTGTCAAAATATAACACTATTTAACTCATTTGATAAATGCTGTAACAAAAAAAACCTGACAAGTTCTAAATTATTTAAACATAACACTTTTTTTCTTTTTATCTGGAGGAAAGCACAACATCTTGTCTCGGTGGCGTAATTACACAAAGCGTAGATCTTCAGCAGCGAAAGTGTGAATGCTTTAGGCTTAATTGCTTTGGAAATGTCCTTCACACAGTGTCATGGTAGCAGCCAAATGGCTGAAAAAAAAATTTGTAGTGTTGTGTTTTTTCTTTTTTTCAACTGTAAGGAAAATTGCAATAAATTCTTTGATTACTATAAAGTGATAAGGGAAGATCTGTGCAGAACTATAGTACCGTGCAAAATTTTACACTGATGTGTAAAAATGCTGCAAAGTAAGAATCGAAAGAAATAAACTTTGCATTTTGTTTTTTAAAAAAGTAAGTGTTAAACGTGAATGAAAAAAGGATTAATCTAAATCAAATTATTATTTGGTGTGACTTTCCTTTACCTTCAGAGCAGAATCAGTTATTTTAGTTACCGTACACTATTGCCTGCAGACACTCATTATTGTACCGCTCTCCAGCCCTTTGGTGAACAAACTGCTTCTGTCACAGACAAATATTTCACATTTTGACTGCTAGGTCCACAGCACCCGTACCCCAGTTCCTGTTTTTTTTACATAGCTGAGCTGCTTGGCCTTGTTTCCATGTCAAAGTTATAGCTTTTTGGCTTCTTGCTTGACTTCTTAGAACAGTAGACGGATGTAGCTACCCAATCTGAGCTAATGGCGCTGCTCCACATCTTCCAATTTTGAAGGGATGTAGACTTGATGAGCTTTTCATCTGCTGCAATAAGTTTCCTGCACCTCTTGTCTTCTATTTTGAGTGTTTCTTGGTTCTTCTTCAAAAGACCTTGAACTGCACATCTTGAGACCCCAGTATGCTTTGAAATCTTTTCCTAGGATAAACCTTGTTGATGCAATATTACCAACTGTGTCTGGTTTCTGTGCTCTGACTGTGTGACCATTCCGGGTGACCGGTGTCGTGAAACTGTTACTCAACATCGTGTTTTATAGCAAAGTTTTGCTGTTTCTCGCCAAGTTTTAAGCCTCCTAGGCATCTGTTTCAGTTAATGAATGTGTTTCTGCCTACATATGAAAATGATGATCATGATCACCTGGTTGGTATAATTGGTCAGTCATAGGGTAGGTACAGATTCTCGGATTTTCAGTCCAAGTGTTCTCGGACCAATGTTAGTCTATGGGATAATGTATACAAAAGAGAGCCGTTACGGCATCAGATGCTATTCGAACACATTCCTCCTATGAGAAAAAGAAAAGCAGCACTCACCACGTAAAAGTACTTTAATCCGAGGAATGGGACATTCTTGCATTATGCAGTAGTAAAGGGACCCTGCATTGTGGACCCGTAGAAGCGTTGTGGAAATGCGAAATGGCTGTCGTCCACATTACCCCTGCATACCACATGAATGTCCCAATAACGTGGCAAGTTCCACTTTTCTTCCTCTCATATGTTAGTCTATGGGGGGGCCGTGCGCATGACAGATTTCTCGGGCGTGTAGCGATTTTTCCGGTGCATTCCGAGTTTTGTCCAATATTTGAAACCTACTCGACAGGGCCAGTCCATGAATCCATTGAAACCATTGGGCTGCACTCGGATGACATCTGAGTGCCATCCGATTTTCATGGCTTCACAGAATGTAGACATTTTTTTCACCATCCTCTCTGAGATCTGAGAGAATCGGATTGATCAGAGTGTGATTTGATCAGTTGACCCGATTCTCTTGTGTGAGAGAATACACTGTCATCTGCTCCTGCCCTTACGCCTAACTTTAATCCTACAAATCCCTGACTTTCTGCAAGTGTAAACAGCAGAATTCATCTTGTTTTGAAGGCAAAAGGCGGTGACGCCAAACATTGATTTACTGTAGATTTCACGTTTGTTCATTCGCTTTGTATTTTGTTATTGATAAAAATAGTCATTGCTAAAAATAAACCACTAAGGGTATGTTCACACTGTGTTTTTGTTGCAAAAAAAAGCCGCATTTTACTGTATCTGCAAAGTGAATGAGATTTCTGAATCTAGTGCACATGCTGCTTGTTTTTTCCATGCAGATTTTGAGCCATTTCAGATACAATGTGTGAACATACCCTAGCAATTTTTTTTCCACACCTGCCTGAAACTGTTGCCCAGTACTGTTAGTCACACTAAACAGCCATGGTCACTATGGCGTTGGACTGAACGTTAGCAGTTAAATATACTTTTCTGATTTTACTATTGTTGAAATACTTGTCGTGTTAACAGTTGTACAAGATTAGAAGGGAACGAACGAGACCTCAAGCTCTTCTCTTTCTCTGCATGATTCTCCTGTTAATCGTCCTTCACACGAGCTACATGATTTACAGCCTGGCACCACAATATGTCATGTATGGAAGCCAAAAATATCTCCAGGTAAGATCTGCTTATTAGTTTGTGTAGCAAACATGTCTTATTCCACTTATTCCAGTGCCATTTGTTTTCAACAGTGATATAGTGACAAAAGTTATAGTGCTAAAATATAAAATGTGCAAGTATACTTTACACCTGACTCTAGGAAGCACCCAGTCTTAAACAGAAGAAAATAGGAATAAAAGGTATGTTGTATTAATCAAACCTTCTCTGGTGGTCAAAATAAACTGGAATGTTAATATCTCTCATTGGTGTAGGATTTTTATTCCAGGGTAGAAGAGGGGATTATTCTTTGCAGACATTGCAGTGAGTTGCAGATTGTATTTCAGCTAAGGGAATTGGTAACGGTATTGAACTCATCTATTCTAACTAGTAGAGATGAGCGAATATGCTCGGAAAGAGATTGCTGAACACGAATTTGACATATTCCTACTATATTCGTGCCGAATTTATGTTTCACGATCGTTTGCGAACATATTCCGTCATCTCTACTTCCATTGACTCCAATGGCGTTCGATTATGTTCAACGAATATTGCAAATACGGCGATCGTATTCCATAACGAATATTGAAATATTCGCTCATCTCTGCTAGCGAGTGTGAATGAACTTGCCAGTGTGATTTGTTAAATGTTATTTGGCTTAAGTGTGTGACTTGTGATTCGGTCAGTGACTTTCGATTCAGGGAATATAGAAGGGAGAACTTGTATTAATTTACTGTATTTAATTGCCTATTTATTTCTGTCTTATGAAATCCCCATTAGTAATATGTGCTCCTTGATTGACAATACAGTCCAGTGTGCATCTTGCCATGTATGTAATCCTTGACCAGCTGTTTGAGGGTGCATACTGCTGTGTGAGATGGGTGCACATTGTACATTTGGAAGACGAGGTACTGGATCTAAGAGAACAGCAGGCAACACCGACAATATAGAAAGGAGTTTGCTGCCCACTTAGCAGGTGCTCGCTGGGGTGGACGGTTGCATGGAGCTTCAGGACAGTGAGGCACAAAGATGGGTCACAGAGCATGGGGCAGAGGGAAGAGTTCCAAGGAGGCTAGTCCTGATCTGGCACACCCCAACAAATTTGTAAAGTTGGCAGATGAGGTGGTGTCAGAATAGGAGTAGCACTGCTGTCGCAAAACACATCCTTTGAAAAACGGGAGAGTGTCTGCTCCAGCAAGGAACGGAATAGCAGTACAGTGCAGGGCAGGCTAGATTGGTGCTGGTAGTGGGGGACTCCATTATTAAGGGAACAGACAGGGCAATCTGTCTCAAAGACCACGATCGCTAAATGGTGTGTTGTCTTCCTGGTGCTCAAGTTTGGCACATCGTAGATCAGGCTGACAAATTACTGGGAGGGGCTGTGGAGGGCCCAGCGATCAAAGTACACTTCGGCACCGATAACAAAGTTAGAGTTAGGTGAATGGTCTTTAAAGATGATTTCAGGAAATAGGGCTGTAAACCTAAAGCAAGGATCTCAAAGGTAGTGTTTTCTGAACTACTGCCGGTACCACGTGCCTTGCCAGAGAGGCTGCAGCTGATTAGGGAGGTGAATAACAGTCTCAGGAATTGGTGTAGGAAGGAGAGTTTTGGGTTTCTGGAGAACTGGGCCGATTTCCCTGTTGGTTACAGGCTCTGTGCTAGAGACGGGCTTCACCTGAATGGGGAGGGTGCAGCTGTGCTTCGGAAAGATATGTCTCAAAGTTTGGAGAGTTTAAACTAGTGACTGCGGGGGTTGGGCAATTACTGTACAGCTGGAGAAGATAGTTTAGACAATGGGCATAAGTAATGAAATCGGGGGTGGCATGGAGGAAGGGGTTAGGACAGTCAATAGAGTAAGCAGGAATGGAATAGAGGTACAGAGAGATTCATAAAGTGCATGTAGACTAAAGGTACTGCCACACTAAACTATCCCGCTAGCGATCACGATAAAGACGCATACTAATGTGATCGCTAGCGGGATCGTTTTAATATCGCTAGTAGCGGCTTTATTTAGCGATGTCGTTAAGGACGCTATCGCGGTTAGCGATCTCCTTAACGACTTTAGCGGTACAAAATACCGCTAAATCGCTAAATAAAAGGTGCCACACTCAGCGATAATACTTACCCAGCGGGAGCGCCGACGATAAAATAGGGTCCGGAACGATTCCAGCGACGAGCGAGATCACAACAGGATCTCAGCAGGGAGCTCGTCGCTGACAGATGCCGCACACAACAACATCGCTAACGGGATCGCTAAATAGTGACGTTTTTTAGCGATCCCGTTAGCGATGTTGTTTAGTGTGGCATACCCTTAAAGTCAGAAGCTCCACCAACAAGATGAAGGAATTAGCATTAATATTATTGTAAGGTATGATATTGTGGGGGTAACTGAGTCATGGCTGAATGACCGCTATGACTGGGCTGTTTATTTACAGGCCTGTAGTCTGTTCAGGAATGACTGTACAAATGAGCAATGGTTAGGGGTTTGTTTATATGTAAAATCATCCCTAAAACTAATCCTATGTGCTGAATGATATACAGTGGGGGAAAAAAGTATTTAGTCAGCTACCAATTATGCAAGTTCTCCCACTTATAAAGATAAGAGAGGCCTGAAATTGACATCATAGGCAGACCACAACTATAAGAGTCAAAATGAGAAAACAAATCCAGAAAATCACCTTGTCTGATTTGGCAAGATTTATTTTGCAAATTATGGTGGAAAATAAGTATTTGGTCACCTAAAAACATGCAGCATTTCTGGCTCTCAGAGACCTGTAACTTCTTATTTAAGAGGCTCCTCTGTCCTCCTCTCAATACCTGTAGTAATGGCACCTGTTTGAACTTGTTATCAGTATAAAAGACACCTGTCCACAACCTCAAACAGTCACACTCCAAACTCCACTATGGTGAAGACCAAAGAGCTGTCGAAGGACACCATAAACAAAATTGTAGCCCTGCACCAGGCTGGGAAGACTGAATCTGCAATAGGCAAGCAGCTTGGTGTGATGAAATCAACTGTGGGAGCACTAATAAGAAAATGGAAGACATACAAGACCACTGATAATCTCCCTCGATTTGGGGCTCCACACAAGAACTCACCCTGTGAGGTCAAAATGATCACAAGAACGGTGAGCAAAAATCCCAGAACCACACAGGGGGACCTAATTTCATGACGTGCATAGAACTGGGACCACCATAACAAAGGCTACCATCAGTAACACACTACACTGCCAGGGACCCAGATCTTGCAGTGCCAGATGTGTCCCCCTGTTTAAGCCAGTACATGTGCGGGCCTGTCTGAATTTTTCTAGAGAGCATTTGGATTATCCAGAAGAGTATTGAGAGAATGTCATATTGTCTGATGAAACCAAAGTAGAACTGTTTGGTAGAAACAAAATTCGTTTTTGGAGGAGACCGCATGCTGAGTTGCACCCAAAGAACACCATAACTACTATGAAGCATGAGGGTGGCAACTTCATGCTTTGGGGCTGTTTCTCTACAAAGGGACCAGGACGACTGATCCAAGTACATGAAAGCATGAATGCGGCCATGTATCTTGTGATTTTGAGTGCAAATCTGCTTCCATCAGCAAGGGCATTGAAGATGAAAATCCCAAGCACACCTCCAGGGCAACGAAGGAGTGGCTTCATAAGAAGCATAAGAAGGTCCTGGAGTGGCCTAGCCAGTCTCTAGATCTCAACCCTATAGAAAACCTTTGGAGGGATTTAAAAATCCATTTTGCCCAGCGACAAGCCCAAAACATCACTGTTCTAGAGGAGATATGCATGGAGGAATGGGCCAACATACCACCAACAGTGTGTGCCAACCTTGTGAAGACTTACAGAAAACATTTGACCTCTGTCATTGCCAACAAAGGATATATAACATAATATTGAGATGAACTTTTGTTAATGAGCAAATACTTATTTTCAACCATAATTTGCAAAATAATTCTTGCCAAATCAGACAAGGTGATATTCTGGATTTGTTTTCACATTTTGACTCTCATAGTTGTGGTCTACCTATGATAGTAATTACAGGCCTATCTCATCTTTTTAAGTGGGAGAACTTGCACAATTGGTGGCTGACTAAATACTTTTTTTCCCCACTGTATGTGAGGCCAATAAAACTGTAGTATTCCTGTGGGCGAGATACGGGGAGGGAGAAAGAATAATAGAATGATAAAATATTGATAGGGTTTTGTTATAAGTCTCTAAATATAATGGAAGTGGCAGAAAATGTCCTCAGAAAGCGAATAGTCAGCAAATCAGGGAGAAGTCCTTATTATTGGAGATTTAGCTACCCCAATGTAAATTGGAGAGCATAAACCTGCAGGTCCAGCAAAGGAAAACGTTTTTTAATAGAGTTGATCGAATATCTTCGGATAAGTGCTTATCCGAATAGCTATAGCGCTTACCGAATAGCTGCATTGGGAACCCGGATACCTGTTGCGCTCACGATAATCAGCTGTTCTGCGCTGCAGCTGCATGTGTCGCGGCTCTGTGACAGTCACAACACTAGCATGGAGAGCTTGTTTGAAGTTATTCTATCAACTCTAGTTTTTAACAACAATGAAAGACAATTACCTTTCACAACTGGTTCAGGACCCAACAAGTAGGGGGGCACTTCTAGACAAAATATTAACCACAAGACCAGCCCGCATATTAAATATACGGTTCGGGCATCACTTGAGTAATAGTCAACACAAAATAATAATTTTTCATGTATACATTAATAAGGTGTATAGTAGATGTGCTTCAAGGACACTAAACTTCAGAAAGATGAATTTCCATCAAGAGAGAGCTTAGTGCCATAAACTGGGACAATGTCCTGAGAAATAAGTGCTCCAAGCAAGTGGGACACTTTTATAAGAATCCTGAATATGACTTGTGCACAACATATACTCTATGGGAATAAGCAATCTAGGAATAGAAAGAAACCACTATGGTTAAATAGATCTGTAAGGGTGGAGGCAATAAATGTCAAAAAGAAAATTAAAGCAAGAGGGTATTGACAAGACAGTAACCTCTTTATGACCTATGATGTATGGGTACGTCATAAGTCGCCTCCCCCTTTTTGATGCGGGCTCCGGTGCTGAGCCTGCATCTTTTCAGGCACATGACATCTGATTTGATCAGCTGTTATGTGCCCCTAATGGACCCGGGTGGCATCGCGATCCAACTGCAGCTGTTAACATGTTAAATGCCTGCTATCAATCTCTGACAGCGGCATTTAACACGCGTGCTCTGAAAGCACGTCACTAACACTTTCCATTTGAATACCGGTCGCATGATCACGGGACGCTGATGGTTTGGCATGAAAACTGGGGGTCTACAGGAGACCCCCCGTGGTTGTCATTGCCGATCTGCTATGAGCGCCACCCAGTGGCTGGCATTCATAGCAGATGATCATTTCTGCTACACATAGCAGTGAAAAAAAAAAATTTCCAAAAATTAAAAAAAATATAAAAGTTTAAATCACCCCCATTTCACTCAATTCGAAATAAAACAATAAATTCTGCATTCAGAAACGCTCAATCAAAATATTAAAAGAATTAATCCAATCTTCAAACTGCATAATGAGAAAAAAAATCACGCCAGAATTACTCTTTTGCAATAAATTACAATAACAGGCAATCAAAAGATCGTTTTTACCCCAAAAATGGTATCTATAAAAACATCAGTTCAGCACTCAGAAAGTAAGCCCTTACCAGATCCTGAAAATTAGAGATGCTACGGCTCTCAGAATTTTTTTTTTTATTTTTTACAAATGTTGGAATTTTTTTTTCGCCATTTAAATAAAAAAAAGAACCTGTAAATGTTTGGTATCTGCAAACTCGTAATGACCTGGAAAATCATTTTTGCTCCCCTTCTTTACAGAGCCATAACTTTTATATTTTTCCATCAATATGGCCATGTGAGGGCTTGTTTTTTGTGGGACAAGTTGGACTTTTGAAATACACTATTGATTTTACCACATAATGTACTGGAAAATGGGGAAAAAAATTCCAATTGCAGTGAAATTGCAAAAAAAGTGCAACTCCACAATTTATTATTTTTTTCTTTACAATGTTCGCTAAATGCTAAAAGTGACCTGCCAATCTTCTATTAGTGCGAAAGTCGCAAAGTTTTGACTTAACTCAGTTGCGCCTAAATTTTGCTACTTTTGAAACCTTTTACTCCAGAATTTTGGCTTGAAAGCTTTGAAGCAGCAAGTCCTGTGAGTCTAGGATGACTAGTGAGTGGCAGGACCCTGGACACTTTTAGACTAATTGGTCACGCCCTATATACACTTATGGGCACAGACCTGACCTGCTGCAGTATACAGACAGGTCTTTTCCTATATGTTTGTATATGGAGAGACAAGTTAGTCTAGAAGGACTGAGCAGGTAGAACCCCCCCCCGGTCCCTGCTTCGCCTTGCTTAAAATGCTGTGCGGGGACTTTGCTTCATGGATAACGTTAAACATACATGGCTTCCATAACACAACCAATGTTTGGTTCATATTGCTGGTGGTTCGGGAAGGAGGAATCTTACATAAAAAGCCCTCTTTAGTGACTCCTGCGGGTAGCTGACATGTTGAAATAGTAACGTTCACAAAACGTTTTACATTTCATAGAGACATCTCTGAAGCTTGGATAGAGGGGTCTGGTAGCTGCGACCTCTGATTGCTAAAACTAAAAGCGTTAGAAGTGCTCAGCCAAGCGCTGCTCTCCTCATAGACTTAAAGGGAATCTGTCACCAGGTTTTTGCAGCAGCATGGTTTAAGGTAAGAGATGCCGATTCCAGCAATTTATCACATACTGGGCTGCTTGCTGCAGTT
>VIAB01001762.1:81737-98616 GCA_009801035.1 Oophaga pumilio | reverse complement strand
TGCAAAAGAATCGGAAATCAAGGAGGCAAACACTTTTTCACACAACTATATATACAACCTCGGATAAATACAAAATTCATGTACAATATTTAATATATCTTTTACATGGTGTTTTCAGTGAATTCACTTTAGGTAAACCTTTCTTGGCTTCCTTTGTTAGACTTCTAAGTGTCCTTTTAGTCTGAATACAAGGAAAGCTGAGAGCCCGAAGCTTTTACTTACAAGAGGCATGCATAAAAGAAATCATCCGTATGTCTGTAAATGAGGGTAAATGACAGCACACATCTTCAGGCTGTTTTATATGAATGAGGTTATTAGGATCTAGCAGGTAAATATTGTTCCTCTTTTCTGAAAATAATCTTTGTAACATATACCTGAGGCACATGCCTGGTTAGTGTGTATTTAGGATCCTCTGTCTATCTACATACAAATTATGTGCCAGTTACGTGTTAATGGCTCAGTTAGTGAACCTTTTTGTATTTTATTTCTGTCAAGTAAAGATGTGTTTATTTTTTGTTTTCTTTTAGAGTAATGGAAACTCTTCTAGCTCGGTCTCTATAAATTGCGATGCAAATGCCCCGGATGGTAAGTTATTTTACACTATTATTCTTGTGGGATAGCTGTTTTATCAAATTTCATTGTTATTTTTCAAATCTCCTACATAATTATATTTTTTTCTTTTGTTTTAAATAAATGTGATTTTTACTTAAGGATTTGTAGGGGACTAGCAAAACATGGCTTCTATGTACTTAAAACCACACCACACCTGTCCATTGTTTGTCTATGGAATTACAACATTATTGACCTAAATGGAACTGAAATGCAGTACCACATGTAAACTTTGGTCATGTGTGGCACTGTTCCTAGAAACTATGCTTTTTTTAAAATTCTTTACTACCTCTAGCACTAGCAAATTCATACGCTTTGGAGAGCGCACAACATTTCCTTTTTTGCAGGCTCTGTAGACCGTTTTGTATAAAGCTGATTTTCCATGGTTTAAGTCTACATAAATTGTTAAATACTTCTGCATTATTTATTTTGTGCCTATCTTAAGCTTCAGTTCTTAGGCCTTCAATGACATTTTTGCTGGATATCATTGGACACCAACAAGACAGATCATCCCTAAAAGCTTAGCTCAATTCCTATAACGAAGCGAGTTCTTTCCTACATCAGATGGCAATGCAGTTCCTGATAGAAGGAAGAAAAGCCTTCAATGTTACAATCAGTAAAGAAAGTTAGAAACAGACACTGAATAAGCAGCAAACAAGATTTCTGATGTGATTCCTACAGAGAAAATTGGAGTAATACGTCCACCAAAAATCGTGAACAATAAAGTTTTGTTAGAAAACCATATATAAAGGCAATCACAATAGTATTAATAAAATTGAATGTGAAGACTTAGATGTAGGTCATACATGGTTAAGACACAACTCATAAGGGGGGTGGAGGGGGTTAAACCAACCCCTCCCAGAGGAAGCCCAGGCAAAATGCGCATCGGGGTTGCAGATATGTGGTCTGACACAGAGACCAATGGGTAAGTCATAGGGATTTTGTCACTGACTGAAGAAATCACTGTATGATGAAAAACACCAAAGTAAAGAATACTTTGGTGTTTTTCATCATACAGTGATTTCTTCACTATCCATGTATTACACATTTATCCCATGTTATGCTACCACCCTTATGAGTTGCGTCTTGACAATGTAAGACCTACATCTGAGAGTCTTCACCTTCGATTTTATTAATACTATTGTAATTGCCTTTGTATATGGTTTTCTAATAACAAGTTATTGTTCACAATTTTTTGTAGATGTATTACTCTAATTTTCTCTGTAGGAATCATACTTGATGGTGGAGTTTACCTTTTAAATGTTTGATAAATTGTGACTCATGGCCTATATTTATTTTGTTCAGTGTTGCTTTGTTATTTCGGATGATATTGATTAAAGATTTCTGATGTGCATCATGCAGAAGTCTTCTAGTCTACACCATATGTAATGAATTTCTAAAGTGACTTGGCTTTTATGTTTAGAATAAAGTTGGTACAAATTGATTTGCACATCTCATTACATCAGACACAACAATGGTCTATAGCGGCAATATGGGAGCTGGGTAGTTCTGTCCCTTATCCGCTGCTCTTCTGTTGATTAGCCAACCTGACATGACTTCATCATTGTGGTATAATGCATATGTGACTTTCACTCAAGGCCTACTAATCAGAAGAAGATCTGCAGATGCCAACAGTTAAGAAGTGGTACCTTCCCGATACCATGCAGCAGCCGTAGACCACTGTTGTAGCCGATAGATAAATCAATTCTCACCAACTTGAGTTTAGAATATAATTCTGTGTCTAGCGTAATCTAAATTAAAAAGTCAAAAAATATGGAAAGTTTTCACAAACGTACTCAATAGTTGGTTTCGAGTTTTTGTCCAGACATTCACTTTTGGCTGAAGCACATTCTGTCCTGTAATTCTGGCCAGTGTTCTTTCAATGTGTGCACTTTTTCTCTTCCTTTAGGCACAGTGAGATTGTTATGGGCTGCCCTCGTTTGACTCGTTCTGAAATGTGTACTAATTGATAACAAAATTTCTATTCATCCTGTTATAAATCCCTAACCTTCTCCGAGGTACAGTTTGTGCATTAATCTGCTCCCTGCTCAGATCTTTATTACAAAATCCTCAATGCCAAGACAATAAAAAAGGGAATTTATAGAAAGTGAGGTGCAGGTAATTTCTCTGAGGTCTGACAGTGCAGATTACAAATTCATGGTGAATATAGAGGAAGTATAAAATACAGTTTGCGGATGTATCCATGAGAATATTAAAAATGTTTTCACTGAATGACCTTTTGGTGCCTCTGAAAGGGTAAAATGGGTCAACAAATTCTGCATACTTGCAATCACATACTGACCATTTTCTCTTCCGTTTCTCTCAATTGAGAGAAGTGGAACAGAAAGCTGTCCATATGGAAAGCACATAGAAGTGGTTATATGAGGAACGGCAGAATCCCAAAAGTGACTTTGATACATGTTGTTAGGGTTGCACATAGTGGTCCTGGTCAAATTTCAAAAATGTTTTGGGGAGACCCTCTAATAATGTAGCTGCCTGTCTCTGAACCCTCTCTATCTCTGCTATATGCTTTTTAGAATATGGACCCCAAAACTAAATTCCATATTCAACATATGGATTTATAGAGGGGTAATATTACATTGCAATTATGGATATTAAATGTTATGTCACTAGCTTTTTGCTATCCCATCTGAGCCCTGCATGGTCTAGGGCCAGAGATCCTGATTTAATCACTATAACACTTAGGGTATGTCTCCACGGTCCGGAATGGCAGCGCTTTGGACACAGCGGATTTCCACTCCGTCCAAAGCGCTGCCGGCTTTTGTACGCGCTATGATTCCACAGGTGTTCATTGAACACATGCGGAATCACCGCATTCTATACATAGAACGGGGCTATTTATCTTGTGGAGACTGTGCTAAATAGATAAATAGACATGCTGCGGTCTAGAAAGACGCGCCGCATGTGCGTAAACGCAGGGAAGCCACCTGCGTCTTTGAACGCATAGTGGAGATGGGATTTCATAAAATTCCCTCCACTATGCTGTAACATCCGGCCGCTGCGGATTGGACGCTGCAGCTGTACGCAGCGTCTAATCCGCAGCAAATGCTGAACTAATCCTGGACGTGGAAACATACCCTTACGGGGCTGCTTGTTGCAGTTTAGATAAAATCATTATTCTTCTGCTGCATGTTTATCAGCTCTCTGATTGCTGAGCTCTGTATAACCCCGCCCACACCACTGATTGGCAGCTTTCTGTGTACAGACAGGGCGATTGAGAGCTCATGAGTGTGGAGGATTATATGATAGTAGATTATATGGCATGCTAGTCCTTTAGTGATTATCTCCTGCTGATAAAACAGTGATTTTATCAAAACTACAGCAAGAAACCCAGCAAGTGACATATCCCTGGAATCGGGGTCTTTGTCTCTATATTGTACTGCTCTCTGATTAGGTGGTAGAAACTTAGTGACAGATTTTTTTTTTTAACTATTTTGTAACCAAAACACCGGAGATACTTTCTTTTTCACTTATCCTCAGTTTTATTCCATTTATTGTATATGCAGCAATACAATTACTATAGTGTGGGTACTTTACTGTACATTACTTAATTGGGGTTGTCCTGTCTAAAACTACAAGTCTGCAGTCACTCTGTGACTCGTGAATCCTCACACGCTGTGAAGATTCTATGGCGCCGATAGAGGTTGCTCGTGTGATCTCAAGTATGCGATATGTATACTCATGGCTGCATTCCAACTAGACTTGTTTCCAATCTTGCGCCCATCTAGTCGTAATGTGGCTGAGAGTATGCATATTGCATATTTATGGACATATGACCACCGCAGCCGGAATCTGTGCATCCTCACAGCCCACACAAGCGCAATGTGAGGATTCACCAGTCTGCAGTCACATAGAACGACTGCAGACTTGAATTTTAAAGGGTTTGTCCGCTCTAAAAATACATATCCCATGTTCTTGCCACGACGACTACATAGTTAGGTATTTGTGGTGTGGGGGATTTTTGTTTGTTTTAATAATTTTATTCTGGAGTTCTGGACTAGAAAAGTGTGTATTTATGCTATGGAAGAAGCTTGGAAAGATATTTATACACATTAGATAAATGCTGTTACGCAAAAACAAAGTATCTGTATTTCACTAGTTATAGGATCTTCTTAAGTTTGCATTTATAATTTTTTTTCTTCACGGCTATTTACATATTAGTTCTCAGCTACATGGTCCCTTTATAATTGGAAGAGTGATACATTTCTGAAGACTCTTTTTAAACAATTAGGCTATGTTCACACGTGGCGTTTTTGCTGCAGTTTTGCTTGTTTTTTTTCTTTCGTTTTTTTTTTCCTGTTTTTGTCATGCTTCATTTGTCTGTTGTTCATGCTGATAAAAGTTTAGTGACAAAAAAAACAAAACATATTCTAATTCATAAGGTTTTGGCACAAAAAAACGCAGCAAACCTGATGCCTTCATTTTTTCAGGGTTTTTTCACCACCCATTACTTTCAATGGATGAAAAAACTCTGAAAAAACACTAAAAAAAAGTGACATGCTCTATTCTGTAAAAACCAAGCAAAATACAAAATGCTGAGGACAGAAAAAACAATCTGCGTGCATGAATTTTCTGAAATTTCATCGACTTTGCTGTTACTGTAACATCCGCTGAAAATTTGCATTTAAAAATGCATTAAAAAAACGCTACTTTGTGATCGTACCCTTAATTAAGTTTTCGGCATAAACATATGGCATATGGTTGTGGGCTAGAAACTTGCAACATTGTACATTGAGCAGGACAGGTTGCATACTTTTCTGCTGTTGTTACAAGCTTATGCTGGAGAGCAGGAACTTGTCATTCAACAGTAAAGAAATTTTTTTTTTTTTCTTTCAACAACATTAATAAACTGTTCAGAATCGCCTTCTGAAACTCGACTCAAAATGAAATGTATTTGATAAGGGAAGTGTGCTTGAAATTCATTATGTTACACTGTTTGTTGTGTCTCAGCAAATACTAATCAGTCTATTAGGATGCCCACTGTGATTTGCCGGGATAATATTGCAGTGTGACTTGATTGCCAAATTTGTAATTGCAGGTGATTGCATAGGGGCAATTTGTTTTCCAAGTGATTCTATGAAATGTCATTTAAGCATATTGTTACCTAGTGTCATGTATGCATAAATAGATTTTTTTTTTTTTTCACGGATCACAAGATACCATATAAAAAAAAAAAATTTACCTATGCTCCGCAAAATACAATATGGCTTTCTTGAACTTTTACTTTTGTCTGTAATGCTCTACAATTTTAAAAGAGCCCAAGAGGATAATTGAAGGCGTTTTCTGGTCTAGTTTAAAATTTCACAGGAAGAGGGGCACGCTAATAAAAGAAGAAACCAAGCTACTATTGCCAGTGGAATCTTCTCCCCAATCCAATGCTGCAGTACTAACAGTTGATCAGAAGCGATAATTAAGGGGACTGGCTGAATGCATATTTCAACAGCTAACCAGCCTTCTTCTCTGTCCCAGCTGGTGTATAAACAGAGAAAGAAGATGTCTTGGCTATTGAAATGAGCAGTCATATACCACGAAATACAGCGCAGTAATGCACTGTGCCAGAAGTGAAGCAGACTGGACAATAACCAGAAGAGGTACCAAAGAATGGAGTGTCTGCTTATTTGATGTAGTACTGGGCAATTTTGAACAAATACTTTCAACTAATTCGCTACTTGAAACTTTCACAAATTATTTTTACAATCCTCCCCAAAAAAAAACAACAAAAAAATCAATTTTAGCAGCACAGCTTCTGGCAGCAGCTTTACATCATTGGCTAGAGAAGACACACCAGAAGGATGCTGTGAGCTGGATTGCTGGTTCAGGCAGAACAGCCACCATTATTAATCCTAGGTGAAACCTGTATGACAACAAGCTTGTTTACTACCCTGACAGCAGTTTGTGTGCTGGGACTTGAAAGCTAGTAATTAGTAACGTAATAGCTGTGACCCCTAAGTTTACCAGCGGTAACATAATGCTTTAGGCACTGTTTTCCATACCAAACGCCTTGTCACGGCTCTGTTGTCAGGTGACCCAGGACCAGGGGCTACTACCCTGTCCCTAACACTCGGGGGCACCCTTGCTCGCCCTGTTCCCTGGGTTCCTTCTGAAGGTGAAGATGCTGGTGCCACTAATCTTTCCTTATCTGTGTATCTGACCTCCATCTGTTCCCTTCACCCTCCCAGGGTGAACCGTGCATCGCAATACATCAACCAGATGAACAAGGCAACACGTACAAGAATAACTGAAAATACCTGGCATACAAATACTCACTCGCATATCACAGAGGAATGTACCGGGGAAGAAAAAAACAAAGTAAGAGGAGGAAAGGGAATTATCACATTTACAAACCCAAGTAACAGCCACAGATAAATCCACCAAACTCCTCATATAACCACCAAACAACTCTCCTCCAAGCCATGCAGCATAAGCTAGCTCTGATGATGTGTTTCAGTCAGGACCCAGGCTATATAGGGGATAGGAGTGGCTAACCGTGTTCAGCTGAGAACCCAGACTACCAGAGCTCCCAACATGGCCGATTAACCCCTGTAATGCCAAAAAAAAATTAACACCATTTAAAAAGATAAAGTGCTTTATTTTAGCATAGGAGTAGGAGCAATCAGATGCTGCAGTCTTCTGGTTCTGCTGTGTTGCGGCAACCCCATGACAATCCTTTTTATTTTTTCCTGTGCCCACCTTAAATATTAAAATCCTCAGGTCACTGGCATCTGCATTTCTCTGTGCTTTGTCTTGTGCTTTCTCACTTGTATCTCCTCACATCTTCACCGTGTCTACAATTTTAGATTCTGGTTGATAAGTCCTCTTCGTCTTTGAAGAGGCAATTTGCATGTTTAATTTCCCAGAGGAGGATTGAATGGCCTATAAGTCTCCTTACACAAGCATGTTAGGAATGTCACTCTCCATAAAGAGAAATGTTAGGCCTTACGACCTAGTCAGAAGCCTCTCATACAGCCAAATCCGTATGCTTTGCGTTTACAAAAGGCAACACCCCGAAACACCGTGTCTGCAAATTGAGATTCAGGTTTGGCATTTATCTCAAGTTATATGGCAAGGCTCGATATTGACTTTTAGGCCATGTTAACACATTCAGTATTTGGTCAATATGTCATATCAGTATTTGTAAGCTAAAATCAGGACTGGAACAGTCAGAGGAAAAGTATAATAGAAACACTTGTACCACTTCTGTATTTTTCGCACACTCCTGGTTTTGGCTTTCAAATACTGATGCAAAATACTGACCAAATACTGAACGTGTGTACGTGGCCTTAGGATTCCTACTTCTAGTTGGCGGCTATAGAGTTCAAGACCTCTTCCTCTCCAAGGAGTCCATTGGCATGTGTAAAGGCGTTAATTAAGGGTATGCCACACTAAGCGAGATCGCTAACGAGATCGCTACTGCGTCACCATTTATGACGCAGTAGCGATCTCGTTAGTGACTTAACTGTGTGTGACATGTAGCAGCGATGTGGCCCCTGCTGAGATGTCGTTGATCGCTTATGAACATTCTGAGCCGTTTTTTGGTCGTTGGTGTCCCGCTGGTGAGCCTGAATCACTGAGTGTGACACCCTTTATGAACGACTTCACCAGCATCGCAGGTGGGACTAGGTTTTCCCAACGACCGCAGAGGTCGTTATACAGATCGCTGATGAGATGTGTTTGGAATCACAGATCGCTGATGAGTTGTGTTTGGAATCTAACTAGCGATCACATAGCGATCGCACTAGCGATCTCGCCAGGTTAAGTCTTTGTCGTGATCGCTAGTGCGATCGCTTAGTGTGGCAGTGCCTTTAGTGATGAGCGAACGTGCTCAGATAATGTGCATGCTCGGGTGCTAAGAGTGTCTTTGGCATGCTCGAAAAATATGTTCCCGCGTCTGCATGTCTGGTGGTTGTTTAACAGCTGCAACACTTGCAGGGATTGCCGGTTTGTTAGGCAATCCCTGCATGTGTTGCGGCTATCGAACAACTGCGAGACATGCAGACGCATGGACTTGAACATATTGTTCGAGTATGCTGAAGACACTTTGTTAGCACAGGAGATAAGCGAATTTGTTCTGAAAATGATTGCCAAATCCAAATTTGCCATATTCGTACCATATTGGTGCCGAATTTATGTTTGACGATCATTTCCGAACATATTCGCTCATCCTTACTACCATTGTTTCCAATGGCTTTGGTCGAATATTGCAAATACGGCAATCGTAATCTGAACCAAATATTGAAATATTCGCTCATCTATAGTTAGCACTTGAGCTTGCACAGATAACTTATCCGAGCATGTTCGCTCATCACTAGTTAATCCTTAACTACTTTCTGCATGGAACTTAGTGTATTCTCTGTGATCTTGTGCAAAAGTGGAGGTATGGCTAACCCTCCTCCTCCAAGAACTGCAATAAAGAAGATTTCTAAATCTAAGTCTTTCATCCCCCTTCCCTTCGCCAGCCCTCCCAGTCTGAAAGTTAAGTGATGTGGTCAACATTGACAGTGTTTTCCAATCAAAAATAAAAGGTCCCAATTCCTAATTCTGTTTGAAATGTCACAATTTATTTGTGCAGCTTGTAGTCTTGCAATTTTTATTCCAGTCCCTTCCAGCATTTTTGAAAAGCAGGTGGAGCTTAGTTGGGAGGGGATGTGGCCAAAAGTGACAGACAAATTCATCATCACAATTTTGCTACAAAAGTGTGAATTACTACAGAATTTTACTTCCAGACTGGAGTACATGTATTGTGGTGGCATGGCAGCTGAAAGATGCACTACATGAATAGGCACATGCTTCTTTGAATTTGACATATTTAACTCCAGTCTTGATGAATCGGGGTCACAGTGTTCACTAAAATAAAATAAATAAAAAACAGTGCCAAAATGATAGTTTAATGTTCAGCAAAAAATAGTATCTGCTCCAAAATGGTTCCTTAAAAACCTGCAAGCTAGGGTTGAAAATAAATGCCCGCATACTTTACATCAATGTAAAAAAAGGGTAATGGAATGCGGTGGCACAAAACTGAAATATAATACACTTGAAGGCTTGTGTTTTATGATTAGCAAAATATGTCTTCAGCACTTTTTGTGATGTCATTATGTAGCAGACTAAACAAGAAAAGTGGGAGTAGGCACAGAGTTTAGGGTTTAGGGTATCCTAATTGGAACAACAACAAGAAAAAAAGTTTAAAATCTATAGTTTAAAAAAAAAAAAATTGGTCATGTAACCTGAAGTAATGAGTAAGTATGTTTGTGTTCATAAATGAGCTTAAAATATTTATATTTTTTATTTTTAGATGATAACCCTTTGATATATAAAGTGTTAATGGGATTGTCTAGTAAATACAAGTTATGATAATGTTTTATTTTTATAGCGCCCACATATTCTGCAGCACTTTACAATTTAGAGAGTACTTGTACAATTAAGTTAAGACAGTACAGAGTAACACATAGTTCAACGCATACCAAAAAAGCGAGGGCTCTGCTGGCAAGCTTACAGTCTGGGGAATTATGGGTAACACAAAAGGTAAAAATAAAGTGCTGGTCATGTAAGGTCCAGCCATCAATATAATAAATAGAGGCATTGAAATAACACAGCACGAACCATTCCTACCAGTATGTGTACAAGAAAAGAAAATGTTACTGAGTGCATTGAAGAGAGTACAGGGGATAGATTAGTAATGCAAGGTAATGGTCAAAAGAAATCTGTTTTTAGAGCATGTTTAAAACTGTGGATACTGGGAATTACCGTATCTGGATTGTCTGGGTTAGGTCATTCCTTCATTCCAGAAAACTGATACAGCATGAGAGAAGTCCTGGAGGCAGGAGTGGGAGACTTGGATAATATAGCATGTTAATATTAAGTAATTAGCGGATCAAAGGACCGGTAGAGTGGTAGACAGATGAGGGAGGAGATGTAGGGCTGTGCGGAACTGTGGAGAACTTGTGTGTGACAGTGATAAGTTTATATTGGATTCTGTAACGGATGGGCAACCTTTGCCAAGACTGGCACATGGTAGCTGCATCAGTGTATCCTCCCCATCCGCTGGATAGGTGATAACCTTGTGATCAGTTCATGTCTGACTGCTGGGGATTGGTGATGACTCATTTTCACTCAAGAAACCCTTTACTGCCATTCTATTCTTACCTCAAAAAGCTATCCATACAGAAGTAAGGGAGGACATCTTCAGTTTTGTTTCTGATATCCGTTTTTTTGTTTGTTTTTTTTAACTTATCTCTTTCTCTCCCTGTATCTCTATCTATATCTCTATTGTTTTCGTTGCACTGAGAGTCGTAACTTGATGCTCCAGAACGCTGATATAAAATCTGTAAGAATCTTCACACTCGACTGTCATGTGCCATTTCTAGTTTCCTTTTTGTGGACAAGAAAGACCTTTTCAGGTCTCCTCAGTGGATGCAGCCATAATGCCTCCCATACACATTCCCCTGACCACGGTTTGTTTACTCCGCCTGCGCCTCATTATGTCACTGTGACCTTTAGATTAATAGGGTTCTGGATTTCCTCTTTAGAACATGAATACAAATCTCCAGTAGACAGTTTGGCCAGTTGAGGTTACATTTTGAGTTATTTTATTGCCCAGACAATATCCATCCTCAAATATGAATAATGTATAACCCAAATGCGTTTACTCCAAGCCGATGTGGTTGGAATCTAACCTTTAGGCCATGTTCATTATTTGGTCAGTATTTTACATCAGTATCTGTAAGCCAAAACCAGGAGTGGGTGATAAATACAGAAGTGGTGAAGTGTTTCTATTATACTTTTCCTCTGATTGTTCCTCTCTTGGTTGTTGCTTACATATACTGATGTGAAATACCGAACGCATGCACATGGCCTCCCACTTTTGATATATAGACAATGATGCTTTTGTGTGACATAACCAGAGTACTACTCATGGATGAGATACCATTGATTCCAATTTCTTAGGCTGCATTCTACTCATGCTACCCTAGCATGGAAACCAGAATCACTGACTCAAATTTTTGTTCAACTAATTCTTTAACAATACTTTTCCATTCTTTTATCATAAGAGTGTATAAAACTAATACTTTGTATTGACATGGCTTTTATTTTGTGTTATATAATAAAAAACAACATAAAATTGTTAGGAATAATATGCTGACTGTACAAATTAGCCTCTTATTTTTTTTTTTTAAGCCCAGGCTACAATTTACATGAAGTACACGCAGCATTTTACAGTATGCAGTGTTCTTGTAAATATAACAATGTACTATACTGTGACTAATTGATGTTTATCTTAGTTCAGCACTTTTCCTAAGAGCTAAACTTGATCTATGTCTTGTAAGCTCAAATTACTTAACAAAATTAGTATTGTAATCAATAATGCTAAGCATAATGTGTTTTGGTTCAGTAATTTTGAGCATCTACTAAATGAAATTTAAGTTAAAGCCGTGGAAATTGCTAAAGGATAGATGCAATGCATGGAAGGTTTTTCTGCAGTTTTGCACAGTTGTGGCTTTATAGTTTTTACAAAATCTTACAAAAGTTCAAACTTCTAATGACTGCCAGTTGTATATAGACAGCCATTTATAATTTTAATTTATCTGCATTATGCGAGATTAGGAAAGTCTGTGTTTTTATTACCCCTGTTGTTTTACTCCAGAGATAATGATAAAAAAAATCTTCTACAGTACAAAAATTTTAGGTAGAAATGGAAAAAAATGCTGCAAAGAAAGAATTCTATCAAAAAATAGTGTTAATAGATAATAGATCAGTTAACAAAATGCAAAGCAAATGAACAAAAGGACAACATTTAAATCCAATAAATATTTGATGATCATGCTTTACCTTCAAAACAACATCAATTCTTCTAAGTACACTTGCATGCAGATTCTGAAGAAACTCACACAGATTGTTCCAAACATGTTGGAGAACGAACCACAGATTTTTTGTGCATGAAAGCTTGCGCAAATCCTTCTATGTCTGCATAGATATTTTTTCCAGACCAGCTAGATAAGTGTTTCAGATCATGTTTTCAGGATTTCCTTAGTATTTCATTGGTGATGGAATGATCAAGGCATCAGAAGTTGCTACATTTTCTGTCACCTGTGCAATACTAGTGAAAACCTGATATCTTGGGGCCATGAAGACTGGAGTTTGGGAAACGCTGAACTAAAAGATGTGGAGATCAATGTTGTAGATGATGTTGAGATCAGGGCTTTGTGAGGGACACAATCTCTTCCACTACTACTTGTTTTTTTTTTGAAGATGGTTATTAATTACAATGATTGGACTGAAACATTAACAACAATTGTTTGGAATGCCATTAAAATAATTTGTCATTCCACTGCATTTTGAGTGCCAACTCTTTTACTTTTCTACGGGTTGAAGCCCTACTTGAGCACCTCATCTCTGAACCCAGGAGTGCCGTTAATCTCTACAAAGTATATTGGTTGTATGTTTGTCGTTTTCCTGCTGCAGAAGACATTTCAAGACAGTCATACGCCTCCCTGATGGCATGATTACATGATGGGTAAGTATCTGCCTGTATTGCTCAGCATTGAGGACACAATTAGTCTTGACCAAATCCCTATCTCTTTTTACTGATATTCAGGCCCCAATTGGCAAGAAACCTCCTCCACGCTTCATTGTTTCCTGCAGACACTCATTATTGTATGGCTTTGTAGCCTTATGGTGAACATACTGCCTTCTGTTACAGCCGAATATTTAAAATTTGGACTCATCAGTCCAGAGTACCTGACATATTTCTGCTTACCAGCTCCTAAGTTTTTGTGCATAGTTGAGTCACTTGGCCTCGTTTTTATGTCGACTGTGTATCTTCATGGACTGCCTGGTTTTCTTTCACTTACCCATGCAGGTGAGGCCTGGCTTGGCACATAGAGAGGTAGGACATTGGTGATAGGGACCATCCATATTTAGGTTGGATGACTTTTTTGCTCTTTGACAAAAAAAACGCTAAGTACCTTACATTTTTAACTTTTACAGCAATAGTGAAGTTTATGTATTCATTAGTCGCCGTGTGCTATATGAACTGACAAAATCCATGATTTGGTACAAGTGTACCTAGAAGAATTGGTTCTGTTATGAAGGATAAGGGTAGTAAAACAAATATTGATTTGATTTCTTTTTTGTTCATTCAATTTACATTTTATAAATTGATAAAAATATACTTTGAATTTTTTAACGCATTCTTACTTTACAGCATTTTTGCACACCTTCCTAAAACATTGGCATATTACTGTACATCTTTTTACCTGTTATAATTGGTATAATGTTTTAACTTTGTGCAGCTGTCATCCCTAAAAGGAAGGTATTACTTTGATACTAATCCATTGATGTAAGAGTTGAAGCCCAAAGTGTTTACCATGTGAAGTGAGCATCAGCATAATGGAAACAGTCTGCCATTGCAGGTGGTGGCATAATTGTGCGGCCTGATGTCCAAAGCAACATGGACAGTTACTTCAGTCCTGAGAGTGGTCTGTTCATCAGATTAAAGATATCAACTGCATACATTTTAAATCACTTAAGCCCCCGTCTCACACAGCGATCTCGCTAGCGAGATCGCTGCTGAGTCACTAGATTTGTGATGCAACAGCAATCTCCCCTGCTATATCGCTGTGTGTGACATTCAGCGACGATCAGCCCCCCTGCTGGGTATCGCTGATCGTCGCTGAATGTCCTGGACATTTTTTTGATCGCTGGTCTCCCGCTGGCCAGCACGCATTGCTGCGTGTGACATGCGGGAGACCAGTGATCCGCTGGTAACCAAGGTACACAGCGGGTTTCCAGGCGCGGGGCTGTGCCTGGAAACCCGATGTGTACCTTGGATACCAGCGCCCTGCATCAGGGTGCTGGTATCCAACGTACACTGCGGGTAACTAAGCGACGTTACCCGCAGTGTCGCTGTGCTGATCGCTGCCTGAGCTGCCTGCTTGGCAGCTCAGCAGCGATCATGTAGCGACACACCAGCGATCCTGATCGTTGTCGGGATCGCTGGTGTATCGCTATGTGAGACGGGGGCTTTAGTCCTAATGAGAGGCTGGTGTATTTGCTCTCAGACAATGTATAAATCAGGATTTTATTTTTAGTCCAGCTTAATAGTGAGAGCGCGCAAGAGTTGAAGTTTATTCAGTCTCCACCAACCAAGTCCAACATCTGCAGCTTGTAATGTGCAGTGTGAGATTTCGACTGGAAGGAGGGGACAAGGAGGAGCTGTCAATCAGGCTGTGGTTGGAGATTGAAAGATTCAGAATGATTATTTAATTTTTTGCAAAGTTTTAAACTCAAAGTAAGTATACTATGTTTATCAGGTCTGAAATATATTTAGAAATGCATATAGTTTTCTCTAGCAAAAGGAAGTTCACTGTCTTTGATCTGTATTGTCCATATGTGGAAGTTTCAACAAATGGGTTAATTGAAGCCAATTTTCTAGTGCAGTTTTTTTTCCACCACTCACAAACCATATCACAAAGAAATGCAGCATGCACTTGTCGGATCAGTTTCTTGAACCAGAAAAGTAATAAGGTAATAACTGGCAGCCTTTGTAGGCAAGCATATAGGGCCAGTCTAGTAATTTTATCACTTGTCTTAATTAATTTTGATATGAAGTCTGAACATTGTGCCATATGTTGAGTCTTGTCACTGGTGGTGAAAAGCTTTGGACGTCAGGTTCTTATTTCTATTGCAATGAAAAAAAGCATAATTTTAACACGACAAAACGCTATAATTTTCATTCAGCAGAAGACATTTATTACCTTACTAAAATTACGAAACTCAAAAAAGTCTTGCTTGTTTTGTGGATTAGATTGTGGACCATTGGCCTTTCCATTCTTAAAGGGGTTGTCCGGTCTAAAATGAAAATACTTTTGAGTCCCTCGAGCACATGCACTGTGCGCTGCGAGGATTTGCCAGTTCCTGAGGCGGACAGAAGCCATCTAGTGGGCCCACTAGACGGCTGTGCACTCTTTCAATACTCTTGTTCAAATCAAGTTCAGCTGCTTGATGCCTCATGACGGGGCCAGTCATTAATATGCACCTTCTGCTTGGATTCCATCTATCTCCTCCCTTCTCTGGCTCTATGAAGCCAGAACTGTCAATCAAATAAGGGGACGGTGGAGATAAAGGGAAAACTAGCTGGTGTGAAGGTGAATTTAAATGATTGGTTTCTCCATGATTCACCGAGCGGCGGGACTTAGTTTGAACAGTCATCCTGTGCTGACAGACTCCCTCTGAAAGTATAACAGTATAACAGCTCTGTCCTGACAGTATCTGTAGGTAGCTGTGCACAATCCTGCTGACAGGTTCCCTTTAATAACCTCATTGATAGAATGTCAAGTGGGTGTATTTCTGTACATGTTGCTCATACTGCATAAATAGAGATGTTTTGAAAATATTTCCATTTTTCATCATTTGCATATCCTTAATGTGTCTTATCAGTCTTGTTTTTTTCATAATTCCACATCCTTTCCTTCTTGCTTCTGCAATTTCAATGTAATGTGTGAGTATATGTTGTTCACAGTATGGCACAGTTCATATGTCGTTTTTTTTCTCTATTGATCATGATAAATTTGCACACTTACACTTTTAATGGGGGAAAAAGTTTTGTTTTTGCATTTCTAGAGCAATAACACTTTTGTTTTCCGTGTTTTAATAATCTTTTACCTTTTAATTATTTTTGTGCCCCACTCTAGCATTTTCCATGTAATTGAATCCTGTAGAATGTTTGCCATACAGTCTCCGTGCACCCTTGGCCTCGCCCACCTACTAGTTTTCCATCTATCTTCCACCCTTTTCTAGCTGTAGGAAACCAGAGCTGTCAATCATAGAAGAGGTAGGGTTGGCGCTGGTGGAAAACAAGTAGACGGGAATGTGTGCTTAAATGTTTGACTACCCTAGTGGTGCTGGGAGCGTCTCTACTTTGTCAGCACAGAAAGATTGTTCAAACAAACTTCCTTTAAAATTGACATGCAATCAATCAGCATGTGTCAATGGCAGGTCTTTGCGCTTATGTTAGGGAGCCTTCTGCCATAACGACAAGCGACAGTATACTGTTGCATCTCAAGGTGTGCAGATGTGGAAGCAGGGAAGTTCCTCTTTGTTTCACCTTTTAGGTGCCACAGCTGCTTTTAACCATAGGGAGAGGAGAATGACGCGCACTCAATAAATTAGATAGGTGCAGACTGAACTGGGAAACAAGCCCACTTTACCAAAGTAGAAAAGCAGTCGCACTGAAGAGCAAAATATTGGGCTAATG
>VIAB01001762.1:0-10524 GCA_009801035.1 Oophaga pumilio | reverse complement strand
GGGAAGGGTTGTGTACTGCAAGGGCAATAATGTGGCAATTTGGGACATTATGGAGCAATTTAGGACATTATGGACAATTCGGGACACCATGGGGGTCAATATGGGGCAATTTGAGACATTATGGATTACATTATGGGACAAATAGGCGGTATTTTGAAAGGAGGCATAGTATATCTAGGGGAATTGGGGTGAGGGACTTCAAAAGGTGCAGTTTTGGGAAGATATGGTAAGGGGAAGTATGTAGGGGGACATAATGGAAAGGGGTTGTGTGGGGGATGCTATGTGGGAGAGTTATTATTCAGTGGGGTAGTGTGGGGGGATATTTTGGAGAAGGGCAGTGTAGAGGGGTATTTTATAAAGGGGCAGGGTGTGGGTATTATAGAGAGGGCACTGAGTGGAATATTTTGGAAAGGGGCTGCGTGGAGGAATATTTCGGAGAGGGCCAGTGTCGGGGGATTTTTCGAAGCGGGGCACTGTGTGGGGGGATATTTTGTGCAGGAAGCACAGTGAGGGGCAATTATTTATTAAGGGGCATAGTATGGGATATATTTTTATTTATGGAGCAGTATAATGATGCTGTTATTTTTAAGGGCACTGTCGGGATGTGCAGCTGAAGACAGAGAAGAGGCAAGTTTGGAGAGAGGAGCTCTCGACATGAAATCTCATCATGTTGCCTATCCTACATGGAGACATAAGGGAATGACTCCAGTCAGAGAAGATTTCACTTATCAGGTATCTGGATGTCAAAGTATATTTGTGATATGGACTATGTCTCATCAGTGCTGTGATTCCTGTATGGTCAACAATCTGATGATGGCTGGTAACAACTCCAAATGTCTCCTTACCATTGTTAAGGACATACTGGGAATTGTAGGTTCATGCAATACAAATGTATATGGGGCAGGGCTGACATAACATTACAATTGATCACTGTACTAAGCTTGGCGCTGCATTCATGCACTGATGGTGTTTCTTTCAATGCATTCATGAATTCATGTACTGATGTTGTTTCTGGCACTGCGTTCATGTATTAATGGTATTTCTTGTGATGCATTTATATACTGATTGTGTTTCTAGAACTGCAGACGTGTACTGATGGCTGTTCTGGAGCTGCACTAATGTACTGATGGCGGTTCCTCTGCTGCACTCATATACTGATGTCAGTTATGGCGCTGAACTCGTACTGATGGTGTCTCTGACATTGCACACATACTGATGACAGTTCTGGTGCTGCACTCATGTACTGACAGCTTTGCCCAACAGAGGGCAAAGCATATAATCAGTACAGCGCATGCGCTACTCTTTCCTTGCCCCGGAAATGACTGCTTCCCTTGGACGACTTCCGGGGCAAGGAAAGAGTAGCGCATGCGCTGTACTGATTATATGCTTTGCCCACTGTTGGGCAAAGCACACTGCGCATGCGCCGGCCCGAATTTGAATTGCGCAATTGCGGGAAGCCGAACGCCGTCTGTGGGATTCACAGACGACAATATGCAACTGATGCTGAGGAGTGGGGGGAGAGAGAGAGAAAACGCCTCCCTCCTGACCTGACCACCGTGATTGACAGCGCAAAAACCGAGGTTTACAAAGTTTACAAAGGTATTTTGATATGAAAACGGGGGTATCAGGATATATGATACCTACCGTTAGCTTTGTTATGGGACGCACTATTCAGCCATATCTTTATCTGATATGGCAATATTGGTGTGACAGATTCCCTTTAATAAGCCAATATTCACACACAGCGTTTTCATTGCGCTTATTTCTGCAGCCAAAACCTGCTCTCTTGGCAGTAAAAATGCTCCATTTGCTGAATTTTCACCTTTTCTTGCCACATTTTATTTGCAGTATTTTTAGATGTGGATTACTTTGTCTACAGTGCATGTTTAAGAAAGTTAATTTTATTTACCAAAAATGTTGGTTGCATTTTTCTCAGTGTTTTTTTGCAGCGTTTCTTCACTTTCTCATTGCTTTCATTGGGGGAAAAATACTACAAAAATGCTGCAAAATAGTGAAAGAAAAATCTAGTGACAGATTTCTTGTACCTACATTTAATACGGATAGGGCTTAAATATGCAGCCAATGGAATAGTGAAGATGTTTAACAGGTTAGAGTTAAGTGAAGAAAGTATAAAAGGGATGTTCAATTTAAGCTATAGAAGGACACTTTTAGTTTGGATTTCAACTTTTTTCTTAATTTTTTTCTTTGTAGGTTGCAGGTTTTTACATCAGGCAGCAGAAGTTAAATCCCCCATTACAAGACATATACTATAAATCTGTAGTATACAGGCAGATAATCTTTGGCAAAGCAAGTTATTAATCATGTGTCCTTTAGATGAATCGATCTAAAATTATGTTTGCTGATTATTAATTTATTAGTTTTGATAAATTATATATGAATTTTAGTGTTGAATAATTAGTATTTATGGAGACAAGCTTATGAATTCTTCATATATATCTTTATGTACAATGTACTTTGTCTTTTTCTTCTTTCAAGGATATGGACACATTTGGGGGTCATTTTTTTAACTTAATTGCATAGGCAAAAAACAAGTTTTGTAATTGGGTTTATTTAAAAAAAAATATTTTCTGCCTTTTCCAGTCTCTTTGTTTTCCTGTACACTCTTGGCTGCTCTATGTTTGTAACACTTTTTATCCGTCTTTTTCTGAACTCCTCTCAATTAATTTATAACTACATAAAGGTTTAGCTCAGAAAGAGATAGATGAAAGATTTCCATACTCCCAATTAAAACAAATTCACTGACAAATGGGGAGACAGGGCAGGAAATAGGGAAGAGGGCATGAATGCAGTGAATGCAGTTGTGAGCAGGTTGCGGGATGCCGTGACAGACAGGTGGCACGAGAGGCAGAGCAAGGGTTAACAACTTGACTTTTACAGAGGCAGACTCCAAGTAGGGAGATAAATAGTTAAATATGGAAAGTAAACAGTTAACTGAAGATTCAAACTGTTCAATGGCAAGGGAAATACAAAATGAAAAGGTAAGGTACTGGCAGTTCTTTGGGGGTAACTTATCGTATTAGTAGTTCCTCAGGCTGTGGGAGCTGCAAGGGAAACAATGGCGCCACAATGGCTGGCGCGATGCTGATCCAAGAGGTCCTGTGAACAACAACAATCCATCTTCTGGCCGCAGCGGTCGGTCTCCAGCACCCTCTGCTGAGCCCCTAGTCCATAGTTTGATGTGGCTGTGACAGAAAAGGCCAAAGCACTATCTGGGTTCAACACAGGCTGGGAAATATATACTGGCAACTCAGGGCATAAAATTCTGTCCCGCACCCAGTTTCTCTCAGGCGGTATGTGTGCGGTACTCACGGCCACGGATCGTGCGACACCTTGTTCTCTGCTAGTTACTGAGTACTCTGCACTTCTCTCACTCACGTCCCTGCTGGTGGCGGCGGGGGTCAACAGACACCGGCCTGCACAGTGTCGGTGTTTGAGGGTCGGAGGGCTCCTGTCTCTCTGCCACGTGCTGACTGCTCCTACCAAAACTGACTGCTTCCTCATGCGCTGCTTAGCCACGCCCCCTGATTCCTGGTGCAAGGGTATGTCCGGTCTCTTATTCTTTCCCCCGGACAACAGAGGAGGCAGCCCCGACAGTTCCGGACTGGGCACAGGACAGGTACCCACGGTCCGATCCTTCTCCATACACCGCCCTCTCCTTTAGCTCGCTATTCCACCGGCGAGAGTTCATGCAGTAAGCGTTGACACTCCTCCATCTATTGGATGATTCGCTGCCAAATAAATTTCTCGTAACGGTTGGGTGGTATTCCGGATTTTGTCTGTTCTGTGGGGTGTAAATCAGTTTGAGTAAATGAGTCAGGTTGAGTGGTAGAGTCAGGATGAGTGAACGAGGAAGGGGACATGCCCAGGTTCAATGGAGCAGCCATCTCGGGAGCTTCAGGCTCCTGTACTCCTTCTGGGTCGATAAGTGGCGGGTCAGAGTATTCTTCATTTTCCCAATCACAAGCTGTAGAGGGGGTGTTTCAGCAAAGATTTGCGCCCTCTCTGATTGATCGGGGTTTTGTGACAATCAAGGGCGTAGCAAATTTCGATGGACCACTTGAGTGGGGGCATTTTCTTCGTCTTCAGGTTGAATCTCATAGCCTGGACCATCAGGTCCGATTTGACGTTTCACCCGATACGGAGACTTTTCCTACTGATACTCCAAATTGCCCCAAGGTCGTTTGTCCAGAACCAATACTCGGTCTCTGGTCTCTAGAGCTGGCCTTCGCAGGGGCATCTTCTCATGGTGCATGAGCTACAGAAACTTGGTCTGTACCAATCGATGCAGGGTCTGTAAACGATGTCGATGTTGTTCACGAACCCAGGTGGACACCCCCATCCACCGGTAGTCCTCCTCTGTGTCTAGCTCCAGCTCCTTGATCTCTCGCCTTTTTGGTCAAAGAACAGGGTGCATGGGGTGTATCCAGTTGTGTTGTACACCCAGACTAATTCAGCTACATACTCAGGCCAACAAACTTTTCTGTCTTCCTCCAATGTTCTCAACATCTGAATCAGTTTCCAATTGAAATGTTCGCAGGCCCTGTTCCCTTGTGGATGGTAAGGCGTCGCCCTGGATTTTTCAATTTGATACAGGTGATGCAGTTCTTCCATTACTCCTCCTTGGAAACAGGCGCCTTGGTCAGAGTGAATTCTCTTCGGACAGCCATACACTTGGATAAAGTTTCTGCAAATGGCCTGGGCCACCGATTCCATAGTCTGGTCCTGGGTTTGAGTCACCACAGCAAATTTAGTAAAATGATCGCTCATCAACAGTGTTTATATCCAAGGTGTGCTGGACCCACGGTCAAGTAGTCAATCATTAACACTTCTACAGGAGCTGAAGTCATGATGGCCTGTACAGGGGCCCTCTGTTCCAGAGACTTAGCTAGTTCACAGCTCCTGCATTGTTAACAAGCTTCATCTGCTGCAGACTTCAACCAGGGGTGGTAGACCAACTTCTGCAGCCACTGGAATGTCTTTTCCAGGCCAAAGTGGACCCCTCTCTCATGTGCTTCCGTGGCCACCTCGCTGATCAAGTTTTCTGGGAGCACCACTTGTCAGCTGACTCTCAACTCTCACGCCAACTGCATTTTCTGGTACAGCAAGCCATCTTCCAGTTGGAGTCTTTCCCACTGTTGGAGGATCTGCAGTGATATCGGGGACAGAGCGTCTCTCTCACTTTGGCGGGGAAGTTGCTTCAAAGCCACCCACTACCTCAACTGAGCGAGGTCCCTATGTTCCTGAAGCCGCACCCAATCATCACGAGGTCGTCCCAGTGTATGTCCCCTGGATGCCTCCCTGATCTGTCCCTGCATTGCTGCCATCGTCCTGGCGGGGTTCCGAAATTCAGCTCTTCATCCGGTCACGTCCAGGTCGCTCATGATTCACTCTGGATAGAGCATCGGCATGTGTATTCTCAGCTCCTCTCCGATATGAGATCTTGTATCAGTACTTTGCCATATGGGCCACACATCTCTGTTCCAGAGCTCCCAGTTTTGCATGTTCTAGATGACCCGGAAGATTGTTATCGGTGCGTACTAAGACTTCAGACCCAGACAGGTACTCAGCGAACTTTTCGATCATAGCCCACACCGGTGCTAGTTCTTCCAGTTTGAAAGAGCTGTAGTTATCTGGATTTTGTTTGGAGTCATAGAAAGACTGGCTCGCATAAGCAATCACCCGCTTTCCCGTCCTGCACCAGTGACAGTACAGCTACTAGCCCATGTAAGCTTCCATCAGTGTGAAGGATGAAAGGTTGAGAGAAGTCTGTATTGGCCAGTATGGGTGCTTAAGTCAGGGCCATCTTTAGGGCTGGAAAGGCTTCTTCCTGGCTCTCTCCCCACTGAATGGTCCGATTCTTCACACAGGACGGTACTCCCTTCAGCAACTCCAGTAGCGGATTGACAACGCGAGTGAAGTTTTTCACAAACTGTCAATAGTACCCTGTAAGCCCCAGAAAGGCCCGGACATCCTTCACAGTCTTTGGAGTGGGCCAGTCCTGCACTGCCGCTATTTTTTCCTGCGCAGGTCTCACTCCTTCAGCGGATCTGACATGTCCCAGGTATTCAATCTGCCGGCGGAAGAGGTGACAATTTCAGGGCTTCATTTTTAGGCCATGTTTCTGCTGCCGACTCAACACTTGCTCCAGCCGTTGCAGGTGCTCCTCAAAGGTGGCTGCATAAATGATGATGTCATCCAAATAGATGAGGGTGGCTTCAAAGTTCAAATCTCCCAAGCATCTCTCCATCAATCGTTGGAAGGTCTTGGGTGCTTTGGCAAGGCCGAAAGGCATCCGATTGAATTTGAACAACCCCATAGGCAGTATAAATGCTGTCTTCGCCCGGTCATGCTCGGACATGGGCACTTGCCAATATCCACTGGCCAGATCCAACAATGAGAAGTACCTTGCTTTCCACAGAGCAGACAATGACTCCTCAGTTCTTGGTAGTGGGTACGAGTCTCGCACAGTGTAGGCGTTAAGATTCCGGTAGTCTACGCAGAAGCGCATGGTTCCGTCCTTCTTTTGTACTAACACATTGGGAGCAGCCCACGGGCTTTGGCTCTCTCAAATAACCCCACTCTGCAGCATATGCGCCAACATCTCTTTTACCTCTTGGTACATTTGTGGTGGAATCTGTCAGTATCATTCCCGAATGGGTGAAGCATTTTCTTTTGGAATCTCGTGGGTGGTAGCTGTGGTGTAGCCGAAATCATCGTCGTGGTGAGCAAAGACATCTTGGTATCGCTCCAGCACCACTTCCACTTGTTGTACCTGTTGTGGTGAGAGTTCCATTAACTCAACTTGCATCTGCTCCAGGATTCAGCGCCCTTCCTTAAGGGTCTAGGTGGTGGCTCAGAGGACACCGTTATGGCCACTGTCCAGGGATCCCCCTGCTTTACTGCCAGTTTGACGGCCTCTGGTGGTATCAACTCTTCCGGCATGCCCATTATCTGAGCTATTTCACTTTTGCGCGGGAGCGTGAGATTGTCCTCTCCTAGGTTGACACATTGTACTGGCACATTACCTTCGGGGATCGTGGCTGGGTTCTGTGCAATGAGGAGTCTTGGAGGTAGTTGTTCCAGTACAGCGGGCTCTATCTGGAGTTCTACTCCTTCGAGAGGGGTACATGCTCGAATGGGCAAAGTGACTACAGTCTGACCGGGGGGCAAAACGAGGTTGGCAGCAGCCGAAACAATTACTTTCCCAAAGGTCTTTCCTTCACTTGACATCTCCTGAGCCTGAGCCACCAGAATCAATTGTTGAAACACTTTTCTCTGGGGGGTATGAGGGCTCCATCAAATCAGAAACACATCCGTAAACTCATTGATCAGGATGCTCTCAAGTTCTTTCAATATGTTCATTCCTAAAGTCAAAGTGAGACCATTGCCAGAGTCCCTGGCGGATAACATAACTCCTTTCTGGCCCACGTCCTTGCCACACACCGTGATTTGCACCCAGACCACCCCTGCAACCGGGATGTGCAACTGTTTGGCCGCCGTCAATTTGATTAATGGGCCCCATTCAGGCCGCATCTTCTAGGGAAAATGAAGCCTGAAATAAGTGTCTGGCATAGTGGTTACTTGAGAGCTGGTATCTGCTAAACAGCGGACAGCCCGACCAGCCATTTCAGCCCATACCAGAGGACTCAGAGAAACCAGACTTTTGGGACTTCCTTCTCTCCTTCTTGACTTCTCAGGCTCCAGGCGGCATTCCCCAGCCACGGAGCCCACTAGTTTAACGGATGGCGGTTGAGGGCTCTCCCCGGCGCACGCATTCCCGGGCATAATGTCCACCATTTACACATGCGAAACAGATTGTCCGCCTTTCTGCGCGAGGTTGCCTAATTTCCTTGGGACCAGTTCTGCCTCCGTGGGGGTCCTGAGTTACTGGCGGTTTCTTTGTTAAGTCAGACCATTCTTCTCGCATGTCCTGTATTTTCTTCAGGATTTCTTTCAACCAACAAGTTTCAGTTGCTAGCGGAGTGGATACCTCTCCGCTCCGGCCCTTCACGGCTGGGGCTGTCACTCTCTGCTCCTGCTCATGTGTGTGCGCCTCTGCCCCAACCTCCAGTAAGGATATACCTGGATTAACCCGCAAGCACTCCTGCAAGGCCTGTTTGAGCAGCGCATCTCTCAGAACTATATCAGGGGGCCTTATGCCTACATCATCCCGCTTAGTGATCGTAGCTTGGATCTCCTGCAGCGGTTCATGTATTGGGTCATGGACTTCCCTTTCCTTTGAACATGGCTAAATAAGCGCATGCACAATTATCTGACATCTGTGGGGTCCCCGTGCATTTCCTCTAGAATTTGTAACACCATGGTAAAGGTGTTTTGCTCATGTGGGGGCCGAAACATGACAGAGCACCTCGCTTCCCCACCAAAGGCAATTATGGCAATCTCTGCCTGCATCGCGGGGGTCATGGGGTGCATCCTCAACATTCCCTTGACCCACTCAGTCCAATCCCATAACAAGGTGTTGCTCCCTGTGAATTTCAGGAGGTTGCTCAACATTGCCCCCAGAGGTATATTGGCCCTTGGGACATCCAAGGCCGCTTGGTCTGCCACCTCTGTGCCTGTAGACTGCAACCTGCCGACTACGCCAAGAGTGAGCAGGTTGCGGGATGCAGTGGCAGACAGGAGGCACGAGAGGCAGAGCAAGGGTTAACAACTTTACTTTTACAGAGGCAGACTCCAAGCAGGGAGATAAGTAGTTAAATACAGAAAGTAAACAGTTAGCTGAAGATTCAAACAGTTCAATGGCAAGAGAAATACAAAATTAAAAAAAAGTCAATAAACAATGGGCAAGGTAATGACAGTTCTTTGGAGGTAACTTATCATATTAGTAGTTTCTAATGCTGTGGTAGCTGCAAGGGAAACGATGGCTGGCACGATGCTGATCCAACGAGGTCCTGTGAACAACAACGATCCGTCTTCTTGCCGCAGCGGTCGGTCTCCGGCACCCTCTGCTGAGCCCCTAGTCCATAGTTTGGTGCGGCTGTGACAGAAAAGGCCAAAGCACTATCTGGGTTCAACACAGGCTGGGAAATATATACTGGCAACTCAGGGCATAAACTTCTGTCCCGCACCCAGTTTCTCTCAGGCGGTACACATGCAGTACTCACAGCCACGGAACGTGCAGCACCTTGCTCTCTACTAGTCACTGGGTACTCTGCACTTCTCTCGCTCACATCCCTGCTGGTGGGGACGGGGGCCAACAGACGCCGCTAACTGCTCCTGCCATGACTTACTGCTTCAGCGTGCACTGCCTAGCCACACCCCCTGCTTCCTGGTGCAAGGATCTGTCCGGTCTCTTATTCTTTCCCCCGGACAACAGAGGAGACAGGCCCAACAGTTTTGGACCCGGCATGGGACAGGTACCCACGCCCTGATCCTTCTCCTTAACCCTTGTCCACCCCAACGCACTTGCAACTCATTAACATTCAATGTCAACAATTAAAAACTCTAAAACAGCAAATTTGATTTCTACAAGAAAGGTAAGGATTTACTCAGCGTTAAAGCACATTTATATACATGCAATTAGTTCGGGGTATAAAATTCTGATGAAAGGTTCTATTTAAGTAAAAATAATATGTCCTTAGAAAGTATACATATCACTTAATCATTATTTTTTGCAATTAATTTATAAGTTTTAATTTATAAGATTTTTTTCTTATATTCCTCAACTGCCTTTACTAGCTCAGAAGTATCCAAGTACCATTTAATCTCATCTCAATCTATTATGTCACACAGTTTTTTGGAAGCTTAAAAATTATAATGTGCATGGTAATGCAAAATTGTATGTCATTGTTGTGTTCCATGTTGCGGACCCCTTGGTGTTGCATGCCTTTGTAACACATTATCACTTTTTCACCCTTGAGTTGATGTATTGTCAGTGATCAGTATGAGCCCCAGGTTCAGATTCACTCTAGCAGGCAGATAAAAGATACTTTGTCATAAATGGAAGCTACCAGGCTTTTCTGTGTCACTAGAGGTTAGGTGCAGTTGATTATTGAAGAAGGATACATATTTATTTACTACTCTTACAATAGTAACTAGCAATTCCACCATACTAAATGCAAAGTAGATATTTCAAAAGTCTGAAATACATTATTATCATGCTTAAAAAAACTTGTTAGAATATAAATTTAATAACATAGTCAAATGTAAAATATTATATTTGCATATCTACAGTAAACAGCAACATTTTGTAACCAAGCACAAAAGAAAGAAGCAGAACTTTGAAAATTCACTTCAACATGGCATCCCACAGTGACTCCCTCCCACAGTTTCACCCCACACCCCCTTTCACCAGAATGATGACTCCACAGTGCCTCAAGCAAAGTATTATGCCCCCAGTGCCACTAACACAGTATAATATCGCCATAGCATGATACCCTTAAAGTGTTCCACCATAGAATTATAGAATCATAGTCCCCCCCTCATACACAGTATCATGTCCTGCTTACAGTACAGACCAAAAGTTTGGACACACCTTCTCAT
>VIAB01001761.1:46561-57837 GCA_009801035.1 Oophaga pumilio | reverse complement strand
AATATAATCCAAAGAATTATGTACCATGTTTTATTTTGGAGGAATGAGTTATTGGTTAGTGGGGAGGATAACAGCAAGCGGTAAGAAGGTAAGGAAAACCCACCTAGTCGCCATATGCGGTCATGCATGTCCCCTGGCTGACTGCTGCTGTGCCATTTGTAAATTTCTACCGTGGGTCAATTGATGCCAATATTCCTGGTGTCTGCCTCTAATTTTAGCTGTATGAGAAGCTTTTTGTCACCCTTTAAGGTGTTGTCTATGCGTTTGGTTTTGCCTCCCATTGAATTTAATGGGGTTCAGGTACGTTCGTTGAACCACTCAGCGAACGGTTTCGTGAACGGAGTTCCGTTCGGCGAGTCTGAACCGACCTTGAAAGGTTTGCTCATCTCTAATTATAACTTATTTTTGCAATGTTGAAAAAATATTTACAAATAAAAAATAAAATAATCCCAATTATATGTTACAGATACCCACATCAAATCACAAGATAGCGTTGGTTTTGTCTTGCTTAATGTAGTACTGTAAATGGCTATTTTATCTCCTTTAAATCTGGTATATTAGGGATCATTTTGAACATCATGTAATTTGCATGTTCGCAGATAATACAAGTGAGATTACTTTGCAAGGACAAGCAGAGATAAAAATCAAAGAAAAGGGTAGCTGATGCCTCTTCTATGCTTACTATAATCGCCTGTATGGTACATGTCTGAACAATGGGCTTGATTTTAAATACTAGCTGCTGAAGAATGATGAAACACCAGGGGTCACATATGTGTTCTCTCATTCTTTTCACTTGCTGAATTTGTTTTTCTAACCAGAAAATAAAATAACTACAATTTATATGGATAATGTGTCAGCAGCAAGAAGTAATTGGAGATAATTTAATTTCTTGCTTTTTTGTCACATTAACCAATTATTTTTACATACAGTATCTGCATCTGTTTTATGCTTATAAATTGAAAAGCACTTTAAATGGCTGTCCACACCTGAGTAAATTTTTAGCAAGCCATGTAGTTTACTGAATACTAACAGTAAAATCCTATAAGAATGGGTGCATAAATCATAAAGTAATATCAAAATAGCCTTAATTAGTTCCAATATCAAAATAGACATACTGGTAATTAAAACATGAAAATAGTGGTGATTACATCTAAAAAACGTGCCATAGAGAATATAGTATGTCAGGAATGGGTTAAAGCATCAAGCAAGATGTAAACGACATTAAGTTCTAAAGGAAATCAGCCGAAGCGGTAACTATAAATTATAATTCTATGTCCAAATGAGTATATGTGCCCATAGTAATAAAAACATATAGCTGGTAACGTATCGCCTAAGGCTATGTGAAGCTGAATTACTACTCAAAACAGGGTAGTCAGGAGGTCCAAGGTCAGATAGCAGGATCGCTCGTAGTACAGAGGGGCAAGACAAAGGCGTGGTCAAGTAACAGTCCAAGGAGGGTACGCCAAGATATGGGGATAGGAGAAACGGATAGTCAGAGGCCAAGTCCAGGATCAGTTACCTGAGGTCAAGAGCAAAAGCGATAACACACACGAATAGTCAAGGCAAATCCAAGGTCTGGCAACATGATCAAGAAATCCACAATTATTATTTTTTTTTAATTTATCATAGATAACACACAAATAATTTAATAATGTATACACAAATAAATTAACACACACGATAATTTAAAGGTCAGGCAACAAAATCAGGAATTCTACAATTGTTTTTTGTTTTTATCATTTACATGGTTAACTATACAGTAAACCTGACCTGGCAATATGATTCTCCAGGTCAGTAAAAGAGTGTAGATACCAAATATGTATAGGTTATTTTTTTATTTAAGTAATGAAAACAATTTGTGTGAAATTTGTAAGATAAAAAAATTCAGTTGTGACGCCATTACGTTTTCAAAGTGACCTGTATCTTATGATCCAAAATGTTTTCAATTTTTGGATTCTTGGGCTGTGTGAGGGCTTATTTTTTGCTCCCTGAGCATGTTTTTACTGATACCATTTTGGGGTAGAGACAATGTTTTAATTGCCTCTTAATTGCATATTATTGACTAGTCGCATTTATTCTTATGGTCCCCGACTGGATCTTCCAACTATATTTTCTCTGAAACACTGGAACATTTCTGGAAAACATATACCTGGCTGCAATCATGCAGGCTCTGATTCAGAGGACACACACATATCTCATTCACAATGGGTTTCTGCTTTGTAAATTTTAGGTAAGAAATATGACTTGCACGAAATATGCTATAAAAATGGCAGTTTTGCTCATCATTTTAAAAGTGGGCATGATCACCAAAATGAAGTGGTTTATGTCAGATTAGTTTAGCCAGTGGCCTTAAAGAGGCAAATATTTTTTGTGCAAATCTATTCCTGCTCATAGTAAGCATAGATTAAACTTTTTGCCCCCCCCCCCAAAAAAAAAATTACCATAAATCACTCTAATTTTGTATTCCTGCCTTATTTATGAAGTATTATTTATGTCTTCGTAAATTTGGGCTACCGTGGGGAATTAACATCAGCCTCCTCCATCCTTTGACCCTACGACATGTATTGTAGGATTGTTTTGTTATATAAAAACAACTTTGAAAGCTTTGAAAAAAATGAACTTGGAAATATAAACTACAGAATATGTTCTCACCCATGACATGCCTTAGACGCCGACGTACATTTTCCATTTACAACATATTAGGGTGTAGTAGATGAGCAACAAGTAAGACAATTATTAATAATGATGAATCAATGTTATGCAGGAAAAGGAGATGATTTTAGAGCCTCATGCAATGTGAACTTGTCTGCAGCCTGAACTAATCCAAAATATCTAGAGAAAAATAAAAAATTAAGTTATGTTATATGAGGGGAGTGGCTAGAAAATGAATTTTCTCTTAACAGAATCCACATGAAGACTTTTTTTCTGCTGCAATATTCTGTATTGTGCAAACATTTTATGCATATGTGGATAAAATGATGCAAAATAAGAAGCTTCCAATAATAGAAGTATTAGTAGTTTATTTTGTATCAGTAAACAAAATGCAAAGTGAATGGACAAAAGAGAAATCTAAATCAAATCCCTATTTGGTGGCCGCTCTTTGACTCACTCCTTCTGGGTACACTTACAAAATGTTTTTGAAGAACTCGAAAGGGAGGTTGTTCTAAACATCTCAGAGAGCTAACCACAGATCTTCTGTGGATGTCGCTTGTTCATATTCTTTAGTCTCTTCATGTCATCCCAGATAGACTTGATAACGTTAACATCAATGCTCTGTGGGGGCCTTATTATCACTTCTAGTTCTTAATGACATTTACTGTATATTTGGGATCGTTGTCCTACTGGAGAATAAATTCGGGGCCAAATAGATGCCTCCCTGAGGGTATTATATGATGGATAAATATCTGCCTCTATAACTCAGTATTGAGGACATTATTAATCCTGACCAAGTCCCTAATTCCAACTCCATTTGCTGAAATGTAGCCTCAAACTTGCAAGGACCATCCACCATACTTTACTGTCGCCACTTATTATTGTACCATTCTCCTGCCCTTAAGACAGCAAACTGTTTTTTGTTACAGCAAAATACTTACAATTTTACTCATCTGTCCAGAGCAACTGCACCCAATTTCCTTTATTTTCATACTTAAATGAGTCACTTGGTCTTTTTTCCATGTAGAAGGTATAAATTTTTGTCTGCAATTCTTCGATGAAGATGAATTATGTCTAGACTTTTCTGAACAGTAGATTGGTGTAGCAGAGTCCCACTGATTGCTTGCAGTTCTGAGCTGATGGCACTGCTGGACAGCTTACAATTTCTAAGCGAAGTAAGAATGATGTGTCTTACATCTGCTGCACTAAGTTTCCTTGGTCAACCACTGCATTTACAATCACCAACATTGCCCATTTCTTGTCCTCAATGCTGAGAAATACAGGCAGGTACTTATCCATCATACAATACCATCGGCTCCAAATTTATTCTGCAGCAGGACATCAACCCCAAACATACAGCCAATATCTTTAAGAACTATCTTCAGCATAAAGAAGAACAAGGAGTCCTGGAAGTGATGATATGGCCCTCACATATCCCCAATTTCATCATCATCCAGTCAGTCTGAGACTACATGTAGAGACCGAAGGATTTGCGTAAGCGACATCCACAGAAGATTTGTGGTTAGTTCTCCAAGATGTTTGCAACAACCTCCCTGCCAAGTTCTTCAAAAACTGTATGCAACTGTGCCTAGAAGAATTGATGCTGTTTTGAAAGCAAAGGGTCGTGATCACCAATTACTGTTTGGTTTTAGAGTTTTTCTTTTGTTCATTCTCTTTTATTAATGGTAAAAAATAAACTACAGTTGTGCTCAAAAGTTCACATACCCCAGCAGAATTTTTTCTTTCTTGGCCTTTTTTCAGAGAATATGAATAATAACACCAAAACTTTTTCTCCACTCATGGTTAGTGGTTGGGTGAAGCCATTTATTGACAAACTACTGTTTTCTCTTTTTAAATAATAATGACAACCCAAAACATCCAAATGACCCTGATCAAAAGTTTACATACCGTGGTGATTTTGGCCTGATAACATGCACAGAAGTTGACACAAATGGGTTTAAATGGCTACTAAAGGTAACATCCTCACCTGTAACCTGTGACAAATGCCATTAAAATTGTTCGGGATGCAAAGAAAAACCCACATATAACATCAGCTGAAATACTGGACTCTCTGAAAACTAGCGGTGTGGCTCTTTCAAGATGCACAATAAGGAGGCACTTGAAGAAAAATGGGCTGCATGGTTGAGTCACCAGAAGAAAGCCAAATAACCCTGATAAAAAGTTTACATACGCCATTTCTTAATACCGTGTATTGCCCACTCTAACATCAATGATAGCTTGAAGTCTTTTGTGGTAGTTGTGGATGAGGTTCTTTATTTTCTCAGATGGTAAAGCTGACCACTCCTCTTGGCAAAAAGCCTCCAGTTCCTGTAAATTCCTGGGCTGTCTAGCATGAACTGTGTGCTTGAGATCTCCCCAGAGTGGCTCAATGATATTTAGGTCAGGAGACTGAGATGGCTACTCCAGAACATTCACTTTGTTCTGCTGTAGCCAATGACAGGTCGACTTGGCCTTGTGTTTTGGATTGTTGTCATGATGGAACGTCCAAGTATGTCCCATGTGCAGCTTCTGGGCTGATGATTGCAAATTTGCCTCCAGAATTTTCTGATAATGGAGTGCCCCCAAGGGCCGTGGGGTACTCGGTACCAGGCAGGCGGTTCTTAAAGGGGAAGGTCACGGCGGCAGTAACCCAAGCCATGGCCCTGGGCATTCAATAAAAATTATGATGGAAATGTAAAATAAAAGGGAAAAAGTTTGTGACACCACCTGTGGTATTCGGCAATAAAGATGTTAACCATCGCTGCTTCAGAGTCCGCTTGGGCTGGTGGTGATGCTGCAGAGTTGTTACAGGTAGAGCTAGGCCCCAGGGCAGCTGTATGGGTAAAAAATTATGGTGGTTGGGGTTGCAGTGCAGGGCAGATGATGCAGTAAATAAATCAGAGGTCACAGCGGGGTTGTAGTTTAATTTACCTTTACTTGATGATTTGGAGTACAGACCGGAGCACTGCTAGCAGATGGAAATGGAGATCCGGACAGCCTGGAAGCAATTCAGGATCCACTAAGCCAGGTGGGGTTGGAGGCCTTCCTGCTGTGCTGTACTCTGAGGTCCTTGCTGCTTTAAGCTCTGCTCAAGTTCCTCTAACTGTCCTTAAGTTCTTGCCTGTATGGCAGGCAGCTTGAGCCTATTGCAGGTGTCATTCTGTTGTGGCGGCTCCAGGCTCTGATATGCTGCTGTGCCCTGAGTATTTAATGGGGCAGGAGACCTGCAGTTCCCTGCCCTCTGGATTTAGCTGCTGGGACCGTAGTACCCAGGCAACCACGGACTCCGGTGTCCGGTTCTTTAGCGCTGAGATCTGGGATGAACTTGATTACAGCTCCACTTCCCAGTTCCTCTTAGAGTCCTCTCTTCCTCTTCTCTGACTCAGACTGCAACTCTCATCTGGAGACGAGCTCCTCACTCTTCCTGTTCCCAGCACTGACTCTCACAGACTGACTAATCCCGCCTTCAGGCCAGAATTAATAGGGAAGCTTCCCTGAAACCGGGTTTAGAGCTCCCCCTTCTGGTCTGGAGTTAGGAAACGTGTTGGTATTAACCGGCCAGGGGATCCCTCCTTACTTTCAGGCATGACATCATGCCACTGTGGCAACCAGACTCCTGGGGTGGCACAATAACTTACTGCATTCTTCTTTCCTTCAACTTTGATCAAGTTTCCTTTGCCTTTGTAGCTCACAGATCCTCAAAACATTGATTCACCTCCATGCTTTACAGTAGGAATGGTGTTCCATTCATCATAGGCCTTGTTGACCTCTCTCCAAATGTAACATTTATGGTTGTGGCCAAATAGTTCAATCTTGGTTTCATCACTCCAAACTACCTTGTTCCAGAAGTTTTGAGGCTTGTCTATGTGCTGTTTTGCGTATTGTATTCGAGATACTTTGTGGCATTTGCACAGTAATGGCTTCTGGCGACTCAGCCATGCAGCCCATTTTTTGTCAAGCGCCTCCTTATTGTGCATCTTGAAACAGCCACACCGCTAGTTTTCAGAGAGTCCAGTATTTCAGCTGATGTTGTTTTTGGGTTTTTCTTTGTATCCCGAACAATTTTCCTGGCATTTGTCATAGGTCACAGGTGAGGATGTTACTTTTATTGGCCATTCAAACTCATTTGTGTCAACTTCTGTGCATGTTATCAGGCCAAAATCACCAAGGTATATTAAGTTTTTATCAGGGTCATTTGGATGATTTGGGTTGTCATTATGATTTAAAAAGAGAAAACACAGTAGTTTGTCAATAAATGGCTTCACCCAACCACTAAACATGAGTGGAGAAAAAGTTTTGGTGTTATTATTCATATTCTATGAAAAAAGGCCAAGAAAGCAAAAATTCTGCCGAGGTATGTAAACTTTTGATCACAACTGTAATTAACACTTCTTACTTTGCAGTATTTTTTACACATCTGCCTAAAAACATATGCACAATATTTTACAAGAAAGGTTTCCTAAAATATACAACTATAAAAAATGATCCAGATTTAGACAACAATCAACATTATCCAGTTGCTTGTGACAACCAATATTGCAGTATTATATCTTACACAGGGGTTGTCACTCAGCATAATTAAATTAATTATATCAGATTGTCCACAAAAATGGCGATATTCCAACAAAACATGAAAATCTCCCACAGTTCTTAGAGTCATGCGGATGAAGAATTATTCTCATTTGTGAAAGTGATAAATTAGCAGCAGGTTGGCACAGGGGTTGTTACGGTGGCAGCGGACATTGTTGTAACTTGAAGCTAGGACCTCACTAGGCTCCAGGACTCCAAAGCGACAGCAACCACTGCATCCACTCTAGTTATGGCCCTGGCAGCAATCACTCTTATCACAGCTCCATAGCTGATATGGGAGTATTATGGCTGTTATTGAGTCACCATGGTCGTTTTATGGGCACTCCGGCTGTTATTGGGGGTAACGACTACAGTGAGAGCAGTAAGACTGTAATAAGTGGTGTTCTGATAAAGCTGAGGGATCTTATAAAGGTTATTCATAATTATGGTAAGTCTCCTTCAGCTGCCGTGGTTGAATGGTGCAGGTGACCGATTGCATGAAAAAAAATCAGCTGGCATTACTGTATCGATGATATGGCATTCAATGGCTCCATAAGAGCACCATAAAGTTTTATTTTTTACTGGAGGTATGCTTTGAGTTAAAAGATTTTTATTACTAATAAAAATAGGAAAATGCAGGTGGCCTAAGCAGACATTTATGTGTTCTTCTGCCCATAAGGACATTTCACAGTTTCATTCTTCAACCCAAAAAACTCGCAGTGACTTCATTTCAGTCTGATCTTACATATCCTGTTGATAACTGACGTTAAAGTTCTCAAAGCTACGGAGCTCCATTGTGCTGACTGTAATATATGACAAAGAGCACAGTGTAAAAATAGCAGGTTATTCTATGTCAGTGAGGACAGAGCAAGGTAGAATGGAGACTGGAAAATGTGAGCGTGGCCACATCCAAGCCTGTGCCAACCTGTAAACATGAAGATTTTACACATTAGAGTTCCAGGTGGCAGCAACATAAGGATTATGTATCCCATTAGTGCTGCAAATCAAGCTTGGTCCAGTACGCGTTTTTTTTTATCATTTTCTTCACTGTTTATTAAACTATTTTTGTATATTAACATAGGTTATTAGGTTTGTACACATTTCTTGCTACTTTCGTCTCCAGACTCTTATATTCCAGAGCAGATACCATAGAGAGATGGTAGAAAACTGGTCTCTAGTCTCGAGATCCAGCAGAATATCAACTATATCTGCAGACAACAATGGAGAATCTTGTACCTGACCAATGCAGGATCTCAAGGCATGACAACTATTTTGGCCACTGAAATGCTCAAAGAGGGGGTGACTGAAAAGTGTGTTTATTATCTATTCAGTGTTAATACAGAATATTAGATTAAAGAAGCCTTCCTCCCATCAACATTTTTATCCTTTTAATATATTGCAGTCATCATATTATGTAGCACTTACAATTGCTCATTTTGCCTTTCCACCCAGCTAATTCTTCTCATTTCCATTAGGTGTATGAAGTCACCTGATTATAACTGACTAGCTGAATCCTTCTAAGCTCTATATAGAAACTGGAGGTCAGTTTTCCCTGTTTAAGTCATAAGTCACTGCAAAAGTCCCTGGCAGCAGAAGGAGCTGAGCTTCTGGGTCAGGAGGTGACCAGGGAATGAAAAATATAGGGAAAAGAGACTTCCTGTTTCTACATAGAGCAGAGAAAATGGAAGAATTAGCTGGGTAGGAAGGCAAAATGAGCAATAGTAAGTACACTGATCTCCACTGCTGGGCACAAGGGTAACAATGTTTTGAACTTTTGACTTTCAGGCTCCATATCTCACCATCCACTACTGCTTTGATCATGAGACCATCATCATTATATAGACAATCATCTTGGATATCTCATACGTAAATTTGACTTGCAACTACAGTATTTAGCATATGATTAGCTTGCTCGTCAGTGTTTATATGATGATTGCAATATATTAAGAGGATAAAAGTGCTTGGAGTGCTTCTTTAAAGGTCTTTTCCAGGACTGAAATACTGAGTACCTCTCCTTAGGATAGACCAACAATATCGGATCAGTGGGTGGCCGGAACCCAGTTCCCGCTGTGCAAATTGTGTACTTACCGTTCTAGGATACTGCCTCTCAGCTGTTATTGAGGCAAATGTGAGCTGAGATGCAGATCCCAAGAATGGCTACTATGCGGTGTAGAGAGGAGAGCTATTGTGGCTCTGTATGTAATGTACATCTAGCCAGAGCAGGAGCTGCAGGCAGATCATCGGAGGAGTTGCCCCTGATCTGATTTTAATGACCTTTCTCAAGTCATTGACAACCTATCTCACTAGTATATAGGCCTGTTATGGTGCACAGATATGTTTGCATTGTGATAATGTTATAGGATATGTTCTTGTCTTCTATAAGGGTATGTGCAGACATTCAGGAATTGGCAGTGCTTGTCTGCTGCCTCTAAAGTGCTGCCGGCTTTCGAACGCAGGGGATTCCACATGTGTTCATTGAACCATGCGGAAGCACTGCGTCCAATATATTGTATGGGTGAGATTTATCTTGCGGAGACACGCAAATGACATGGAAAGACGCGCCACATGTCTGTCTCCGCAGGTAACTATGCTGTAACATCTGGACGCTGCGAGTTGGACTCTGTGGTGGTAGGCTGTATGCAGCGTCCGGCTCACAGCATTTACTGACCGTGTGCACCTATCTTTAGGGGTATAAATATCTAGCACTTCCCATGCACATAGGTGATAAAGACTTGAAGTAAATGTTAATCTAGAGTACTCTTCTATTTAATAGGACCAATGGACTTCCCACTGGACTATCAGCTTCATTTTATGATAAGTCGGCATTTGACTGTGTTTGTTCCATATACAATTACCTGGTTTTAAATGTGCCAGACAACAGGTTCACTTCTTACTGTTTTTTGAACCAAATATCTCAAGGTATAAAGTATTTACTGATCCAGCAATAGTATTGAAAGGATGCACTGCAGGCAATTTTAAGAGAACTTGTAGAAGTGTGTTTGACTTTGAGTTTGCAGTTATCTCCTGAGTCCCAAATATTAGGTATCTCCTGTTACATCCAACCTGGACCTTCTCCAGCGATATCTGCCGCTGTGACCAGGCACTGCCGGATTCACCCTGGCGGAACGGAGGATGAAGGAAACAACAAGGTCTATATCTCTGTGGTGCAGGAGCTTTTCAGTCAGTGGTAGGGGTTTGGCTGAACATTTGATGCCGCCCAGTTAGGTAGAATAATAGGGGGTGTGCTTCCCAGCAGCTCAGCAGATGTTATCGGCTCCCCACTGTGGCCAATGAGACAGTACCATACCCTACTTATACTCCCAGCGTACTGCTGGGATTGCTAGTTATTGTGCTTAACTATTATGTTAACTATTTTGGTTATTTTGATCTTTACCCAGCTTGCATTTTGACTACATCTGTTTCCATAAACTCACCTGATTTTGACTCCAACTTGACTGATTCAGATTGACTGACTTCCTGGTATCTGACTCTGTCTATTGATTTGACTGCATTTTTTTGGCTGGTTCTGTCCGTCCTGATATTAATTTGAATTATTTGATCAACCTCATTTGCATATCATTTTCAAACCCTGATTTCCCATTAATAGAGGAACAGACTTGGCATGTACAGGTATTGCTGGAATTGTCTTTGAAAGAGCTGCAAGTACATATAAATAGTTAGGGGCTGAAATCCTGTTGACAGACTTCCTTTAACCCCTTAATGTCCATTGACGTGCACAGTCCATCATGGCCAGGTGTCACTTTTGGCACTTTGACGGACTGTGCACGTCATGCCTTTGAACTACCACTGCGTGTAAACACGCAGTGGTAGTTCAGTGCCGACAGCTGTCTATGACAGCTGACAGGCATGACAAGCGGTGCGGGGACCTTTGCCGTCGGTCCCTGCACCCACAGCACTGTGATTGGTCAGTCAATCTGACAGACCAAACACAGAAGCGATCGGGCAGAAGAGGCTGAAATTAGCTTCCTGCACTAACAGCCGGGAGCGGCACCCCCGCTGCCCCTGGCTTTTAACCCCCTGACTGCTGCGATCGA
>VIAB01001760.1:156731-169260 GCA_009801035.1 Oophaga pumilio | reverse complement strand
AGATAGATAGATATGTGATAGATAGATATGTGATAGATAGATAGGTGATAGATAGATATGTGATAGATAGATAGGTGATAGATAGGTGATAGATAGATAGATAGATAGATAGATAGATAGATATGGGATAGATAGATAGATAGATAGATAGATAGATAGATAGATAGATAGATAGATAGATAGATAGATAGATAGATAGATAGATAGATAGATAGATTGGATCTGGACAGTTGTGAGACGGTAGATAAATTGGAGTTGACTGGATCCAACATGGGAATGATGGGAGAATAGTGCTAAGTGTAGCTACACAAGAGGAACAAAGATACCAACAACAACTCAAGATCAAGAAGATGAATAAAGAGAGGATGTGGGTCAAAAATAACATCATTTAAAGGAAATATGTCATGCTGAAAAAAAAATCTGCCAACAGCACTGAGCAGATTGAAATACAGTGTAGGAAAGAATTCAGTTAGACTTGTATTTTATTCAATAATATTTCTGCTCATTTTGGAATTAAGAGTCCAATGGGCGGTCTGAATTGTTGACTGACAGCAGTCTCTCTATGACTAAAGTCAAGTTCACATTGCATTAGTCGTCCTGTTTCTGACTTTATAGAGGGCTTAGTACTGAATCCTCAAAAAACAGGATTTAGACATTTCCCCAAATGGAACCAATGACTAAAATAAATAAATAAAGAAAATAAAGAAAATTTACTATTACAGTATTGTGTCTGGCTAAAAAGACACATTGCAGGAAAGGAGGCCAAACGTAGTTGTGTACTTTGGACTCCATTTGTCTCATTGTACTAAATGATTCCATTGGTGGAAAGTCTGAAGCCTATTTTCCTGGGACTCAGATGTAAGTCCCCATTGGAATTAGGAACAAAATGTGATTCAAACTTAAGGGCAGAACTGATGTCTGAAATGTCCTAGCAAATCTTCCTGTCTTGTTCAGTTTCTTACATTTTCAAGGATCCAAATAAAGTGAGACGATTATTATTGATGGATGCTGGACTGTCTCTTTGAGCACTACATTTCTAAACTTGTAGGAGGAAATTTTCCAAAGATTTAATTTTCTCTTTAGCATCCACTCTGGTGACACGTGTGGAAATTGCACCAAAACTGCATAACATGCAGTAAGCACAGACAAATTAAAGAAAATTCTCATGTCCCTACCAAAAAAATTTTCAAATATAAATGCTATATTCTCATGTAATGTTTCTATAAGAAGCTTGTATGTGATACAGCCAGTCTGATAAATAAAGCTGCTGATAACGTCATGTGTGTAATATGTGTCATGTCTCCGCACAGTTATATCCTGGCACTCATTCCACAACTTCTTTTCCATCCTGCTGCTCTCAGATTGTTCTGCCAGGAGAGCAGTAAAAGAGCAATTCTGTCTACCCGCTTCACTGCACCCCAAACATCTAAATGATTCCAAATCTGTGCCCTTATTTTGGAAAGTGATGACCAAATATTGCAGTTATCATCTGTTTCCACTAATGGTTTATAAAGAAGCCTGACCTTTATAGGGCTATCCTTACTGCATTCAATAACATCCCCCTGTTCCTTTTCCAATGCATCAAATTGATCTGCTGGCAATTGACTAAGGCCGGCGTCACACTGGCGAGTTTGATGCGAGTAAGTCGCACGACTTTCTCGCATCAACACCCGGCACGGCCGCCCGCTCTCGGACCCGAGTGTGCAGCTGCATGTATTTCTATGCAGCCGTACACTCGGGTCCGAGAGCGGGCGGCCGTGCCGGGTGTTGATGCGAGAAAGTCGTGAGACTTACTCGCATCAAACTCGCCAGTGTGACGCCGGCCTAAAAGTCAAATTGTATTAAATTTCACAGGTCTAGGTGAAATCAAACAATTTAAGATTTGATCCTTACGAATTGACAAAATATTGCCCACCACCATTTCATACATCTACATCAGCTAGAGAGCGGGCTCATGTGATGTTAGACATGATTTCCCCAAAATACTTTGCAGTATTACATCACAATGTCTCTCATATCCAATAAATGGAGACTATCACAGCCACTATAAAAGACGACTATCACAACTATAATATGGGCAGGTGTACATAGCATTTGCTATGACATCACTCTTTTTAATTTGCTTAGCAAAAACATTAAAAAAAAGTCACTAAATCCAGACATTTAACTGTGCAGGTCTGTTTTGTCACAACTGTTTGACTTTGCCAATTGGAGACATGGACCCACCACATAGATACTACATGATGGCTATGGTAGCATTAGCCTGTTTGGCATTCACGTTGATCCTACATAGAATTTCTGTTGGCTCAATACTTCCAGAGTTGGATATGCATCTTTGCAAAAATTTATATGTGTGTCCAATATGTATAACAAACAATAAATTGTCACTGACAACAGTCATAGTAGTGTGAGAGAAAAAAACATCCATACCACAATTAAAAATATGGAAGTCGCTATCAACAGCACTAATGGCAGTAGCAGAATCATCATCGTAGAATCTTAGAAGTAGTGGTAGTAGTACTAAACGCAGGGCATAATTGGCCACTATTGTCTCTGGAAAGTGTATTAATGGGAAGGAAGTGAAGATTGTAATGGAATATATGTCATATCACTAGTCTCAATTACAGCAGAATGATGTTACCTCTGACAGTGACACCATCAGTTTGACTAACTGTTCTGCTTAGTCCACCTTCTTTGCTGCAAAAACACTTAATGTTGTACATTTCAAAGTCTGCTAATGACATCTGCTCTTCCCCTTAGTTCCATAACCCACAGCACTCATTGTGGATCAGTGGTTAGCACTGTTGATTTGCAGAACTGCACTGAGTTTTTATGGTCTCCTCGTGTTTGAATAGGTTTCCACCAGGTACACCAAGATCTACTAATGAAGATTTAGATTGTGAACCCAGTGGGACAGTGATGATAATGTCTGTAAAGCACTGCAGAATATGATGACGCTATATCAGTAAGCAAGATAAATAAGGAAGAAATGTCACAAGAACAACTTCTTCCTGTTAAATTATTAGGAGAGATAAACAGTCAGCATATTTACTTGAATGACACAGTGCAGCAAGAGATGGAGGAGATGATTTAGATGCTTAGATGTGTTGCTGGCTCTGCAAGCCATGTTTGGTAGAGGCACTGGCAGTGGTAGTGGCACCTCGAGTCATGGAAAATCTAGATGTGGAAATCAGGCAGAGGGGCCATGATCTCTGGATGGTTCCAACACAGAGGTAACCATCAACCAAGTCTAGGATGATGATGATTCTGTGGTGGATAATACCTGGGAAACAGAAAGGGGTGCTGAAGAGGTGATATTGGAGGGGAGTGTTGGCCTTTGTGATACACAAAGGAGGCAACATGTGGTTAAAAAAGCCTCTGTGGCAAAATCTGGTTCTCTTGCAGTCATCCACATGCTGCATCTGAAAAATCTGGTCATGATGGTGGCATGTTGTAAGTGTAGGTATCTCGGGTATGAGAATTCTTTTCCACATTGATGACAGACCAATCTTTTGCACTGTGCAGTCTCTGCAGGAGTAAAATAAGCTTTGAACATCCAGACTCACATAGATTAGGAACTATGAGTCTCCATCAGCACATGAAGGAACATCACCTGATAATTTAAGAAAATCAAGATGACCAGCAATCAGAGCTTCAAGTTGTCCTCTTAACCTGTTCTCTTCTACGGTAAGCTTCATCATCAGTATCATTGTCATCCACTATAACTGCTTGTTGTACTCCTCCTCCTCATCCTCAATCACACTGGCTGATATCCATTCCTGATTGTGAGTCAAGGAAACAGGTGTACAACCCAGTCATAGGCCTACCTGACTACTAAACTCCCAACTGATCAGTTTGTTTGTGGTGCACTGCCGTATTACATAGTGGAGTCAACTGCTTTTCGAAAACTGTTGGCATGCGGTAACTAGCCTCGCAGGAAGATAAATAGTCACCCTTATTTCTCATATAAAGGGATGCCTGCTCTGTGCTGTAACGTATAAGAGAATGTGAGCCACTCTTTTCACTTTTCTTTGCGCTTTATAGTGCTCTCCACCATAAACATATGGTCCATGGGCATGGTCAATATATGAGTTTTACAGCCCACTGGGTGAATGTTTTAAGTGCTAGCAATGTACCTGCAGAACCAGGACAGGTTGTGAAGCTTCTGTGACTGGGAGCTATATCATACTGCCAGATGGATTATCTTTTTCCTCCTACAACTCCTCAACATCTACCTGAATATACATAAACCCCATCACCAACAGCAACGGGGCACATCATTAATTCCTTACGCTGCTCTCATTCTTTTTATTCATGTAAGATAAAGTACTGCCAAACAATTTTACAGCTTGAACACACGTGGGACAAAAACCTACAGCGGAACAAGGCTTAATTCAGAGTGAAAATGATGGTGACGCAACCAACCGTTGCAGCGGGGTGCGGAAAGTGGTCAAACTGGTCCCTTGATTGCTCTGGCTAGCATTGTAAGCAGTATGCTGTATTGTTTCTGGGATGAGAGTAGTATCATTGCCATCAAGCAATGGTATGACAATTGGATAGTCATGCTTTTAAACCTTAGAAGCAAAATGGAATAATTTTTTCCATCTTCCAAAAGAGAGTCCAAATTTACATATTAACAGGATAAGTTACTTTCTCGGTGAAGCTTCCACTTAATGGACAGCTGTCAAAACCTTACCTGACCAGAGGTCCCCTCTCCACTCTCCACAAGCCCAATTTCCCACCTGCAGGTGGCTACAACAAGTGGCCGAGGCAGCAGCAGCTACAATATATTTGAAAAAATGGACTAGATATTTTTTGCCGCAGCTTCAACCTTACATACTTTGGCAAATTGAGACACACCGGAAGAACAACTATATTAATTTGTGCCTGGACTGTGTCCTTTCTCAGGCAGATACCCTGAGCTCCAATCCCATGTACTTCTGGATTAGCAGATTTGACCAGTGGCAACAACTGTCCCAATTGAAAGGTCTCCAGACTCATTTGATAGCTGCAGGGCAGGACATAGGCAGAAGAGGCTCCTTTGCAGTCAAATGATGTGTCTCTACCAGAAGCTTCTTGCTGCATTGGAGGTGTAAGTGGGCCCCTTTACCATTTGCGCCCCTGTCCATTAGTCGCAAAAGTTGTGTCAAAGGTATGTCCACCACTGGATAGTGGTCAGATGAATGAAAGTGCAGCCAATGGTTAACTCAACTACACCATATGCAGGAAACTAGGCCTGGACAATTATTCCTGTGTTCTCTGGGAAAGAGCTACTTTTAACTTTCTCTGGAAAGGCTTATCTATAAAAATAACAAAATGATCATCTGCTCGAGGTCAGCAGGCAAGAACTTTCTCTTCCATGACTTTGTAAGAAGATGGAAGTGCTGTCCACGTGTATTGTAATGTGTATTGAGTATTGTGACATGTGTGATTGGTGACAGGATTGTATTCTGCCAGACAGTAGGGACAGTCAGAGTTAAAAGCTGGAACTGGCCAAGAGTGGGAAGGGCTAAAATGAAGGGATAGAGACAATTTCCTGTCAGGAGGTCAGATAGGGCTCAGCCTGCAGAAGAAGCAAACCTATCTCCTGACCAAGAGCAGAGCTGCATGATATGGTTGTCTCTGACGTGAGTGGAGACTGAGGCAGCGGATAGCAAGATCCAGAGTAAAGATGAGGAAAAAGCTACAGAAAGACAGAGTGATACACTGGAGATGGGTCCTGGGACAGGACACCTAGCAGTACTGCCCCGAATTTAGAACTCAGAGAGTTAACGGGCCAGGACGGAATATGGAATACGAGTCATAGAGAGTGCCCTGGTCGGGAGTTCTAAGGCGTCAGCAAAATAAGAAGTTAAGTAAAGGCCTTAGTGGCAGCCTAACTCCCCTAAGGAGAAAAGAAGATGCAAAACCACATGTGGATGTATAGGACTTTCACTTACTGGACTGTAGTTCTGTGATGGGTTGAGGCGGAGGAATTTGTTGACAGAAGCAATAAGTCTGGAAGTGGTAGAGAGACTGTGTGTGAAGATGATGATGATCTATGTTGTAGAGCAAAATATCATGAAATTATGCACCAGCTATTGACTGGTGGTCTCACTCCTTGAACTTTACACTATCTGGTCCTGGCCAGCCAAAGTGACAAGACATCATGTGGCCTGCAAGGGCGTAATGCCCACTAGATAAAGTTAACACACACAGTCAAGACCGCCATCTTTATGTAGCGTATTGTGGCGTGAAAGATGATTTTCTCGCCCACAGCTACCACCCTTCATCACATTAAACTATTATCTGTCAGTGGAGAGTTGGGATGTCGTTATATACAGTACATTAGACTGTCAGCCAATTTCACTGATATCGCCAGTTGACTACATTATTTATTTAAACTAGATCCTTTTATCCAAACCCCATACACTCTACTACCTTTCATATCTACCCAGATACAGACACCGGCTGATGTCACCTCACCAGTATATATTTAAAAACAGATCCAGAATAGCTGTCATGGAGTTAGTATATGAAGATGTCATAATGCTAGCGTGAACAGAGTATGTATGTGGCGTTAAAAAACTCTGTAAGGGATATTACTGACTGATCATTGAAGGGAAACAGAACGATAATTAAAAGGAGTAATGCAGAACTAAAGTGTCTAGATGTAGAAACAATGCATTCAATTTACAATAATAAACTCACCGTAATTAGAGCCATTAACTTGTGCAGAACATAAGAAAAATAATCTAGGTGAGCCTCAGATAAAAAAAAAACAAAGTCTTATTACCCATATTGTGATTTAAGCAAATCTGGCTATTTACATCTATTAATTCCCTTTTGTATCAATTAATTTTAGCAGAAGTAAAATCAGTAGTTTTCTGTCCCGTGGAATAAATGGTTGGGCAGTCAGACATTGTGCATTGTCTGCTCGCTGCCTGCATGCTGAGCATTGAAACATTTCTAGTCATGTCTGCGTTCCATCGCACGCTGTGCAAATATTCACAGCCCCGTTGACTAATGCTTATTTGCAGATTCACAATCATCCAAGCAGTACGTGCACTGGCTTTGTCCCTCATAAGGTGTCCAAATATTCCCAGCTGTAACTGTTTGCTATAAACTGTGTAAAACATTATAAAATAACTTTAGGTTACAGTTTTTTTCAGCTTTTTTGACACTAGTCTGGTCGTTGTGTAAGTCATGGCGATGGATGTGGATATAAAGCAGCTGTCTGACTCTTTGGCCTCAAGTACAGTAAAGATGTATATCTTAGTACCGTGTTAGCCAGTACATAGAAAACTATTTAGACTTGAGAGTCCTCAGTGGTTGATACCTTTTAATGGCTAACTGAAAAGATGGTAACAAATTGCAAGCTTTCGAGACTACTCCAGTCTCTTCATCAGGCAAAGACTAAAGGTACTGCCACACTAAACGTTCCCGCTAGCGATCACGATAACGACGCATACTAATGCGATCGCTAGCGGGATCGTTTCAATATCGCTAATAGCTGCCTAATTTAGCGATGTCGTTAAGGACGCTATCGCGGTTAGCGATCTCCTTAACGACTTCAGCGGTACAAAAACACCGCACATCGCTCACAAAAAGGTGCCACACTCAGCGATATATGCTCACCAGCGGGACGACAACGATCAAAATAGGGTCTGGAACGATGAGAACGATGAACGAGATCACAGCAGGATCACAGCAGGGGCCACGTCGTTGCTACATGCCACACACAACGTCACTAACGAGATCGCTAAATAGTGACGTTTTTTAGCGATCTCGTTAGGGTTCTTGTTTAGTGTGGCATACCCTTTATACAACATCTGAAGAATCACATATTTGTACACAACACAGCACAGAAACAATGCAATAGATAAGACAAGTGACGTGAAGCAGAACTGTCATTATGGGAGAGGGATGAACAGTTGTGGCAATAAATATTGGACTAGTTCATAGATAAGGAGTGTGAAAGTTTTATTGCCTTCTGATTGGGGTCTGGTAATGTTTTGTGATGTTCTCACAGGGTCTTTGAAGCAAATTCCTTAATTGATGTAATAGGCCATAAATCCATGTGATAGGTTCATTGGCCTCAAGGGGGCATTTTAGAATTTGTACTATGGCTGCAAGTACTTGCCCACCTGTAGACTCACAATTAAGCTGGCACTTGCATCCATATTACGGGTGCTATAATGAGCCCATGTTCAGAATGAGGCCTAAGACTGAGCTGACTCTTGTAACAGATGTCACCATAGTCCATGTGAGTAATGTGGTCGACACAAGTGGTGCATAATTTACAAGCTATTCCATGGTGGAGAAGAAGAGGTGCCAAGGGACCATAGTGGAGAAGAAGAGGTGCCAATGGACTATAGTGTATCAGCAATTATTTTTGGACAGTCACTTAAAGGGCACAGTCAAACAGAAATTTAACAAACGCGATGATCGCATCGCAATGCTTGGACTGGCCAGCAGCTCTACAGACCCAAGTGTGACACCATGTATTTCTACGCAACTGTTACGCTCGGGTCAGGAGAGTCGTTGGCTACTCTGTGCACCGCAATGCATTTGTCTTCTGTGTTATACAGCCGTCTGACTGCGATATTCTCAGAACTGACTCAGAATTGATACAGAATTAACTTAATGAGCTCTGGAGCAATTCTGAGAACTTGACTCTGCAGAGTCCTAAAATGAATGGAGCACATGTGTGCATGCACAATCCATTAATAGTCTCTGGGACTTCAGGAAATAGTCTAGTATCTAGGGAGTCCAATAGACCAGCTGTGGATATATCATTGGTGCAACCTGTGCAGCCACACAAGGGCCCAAGAGGTAAGGAGGCCCATTTCTACCTACAAAGAAGATGGAATTTTGCATTATGAAGAGCCATTGGACTGCAAAGGACCATGTCCTGTTCTTTCACAAGGACAACTTTTTTTTGTGTTCGATAGTGCCATAGACAATGAATGGAGTGGAGGTCACGAATGTGCACCTCCACTCCATTCAGGACAGAACTCTTCAGAACTAAGTTCTCGTGATCCAGAACCCTGACCTTGGAATTGCTGATGGTGGGACTAGTGGTCAGAACTTCATCAAACAGTAAGTTACTCTCTATTCTAGGGATAATCAACTGTGGAGATATATGCAAGTTCTATATGGCACCATATTGTATCCATCTCATGAAGCAATGCATATTTTTCTGGTGGTAAATATACCATGTTAAAAAAAAAGTCATACTATGTCACAGAATGGCTGCGACAAATGTTCTTCTGCATATTATGCCTAGCATCCATATTGGTAACCAATTCTGTGTGCAGCATGTATGACTAATGTCCCTTGCTACATTTGCTCACTTCAGTGCATACTTAGAAACCAACTGTTCCCATCAGTGCTTCCAATTTTACCAGTTAGTAAACATTTTAGACTTCATCTGCTTGCTCTAAGCTTAATCTGACACAGGTAAACGCATCAGTTCCTACTTGTTTCATTTTTTATTTATTCTTTAAGTACAAAGGAAATTTTAGAAATGCAATGAAATAAAAAGAAAGACTTACAGTTTAATCCATTATAAAAGATTTGTTAATAGTCTGTCAGTTAAAAAACATAACACAATATGTGTCCCCAGCTCCAGCAGTCTACAAACCAAGTCCACCCATTTATCCTAGCGTTACTTTTAAAAGCAATATAACTTTAATGTTAATAAGGGTACATTCACACATCTATTCTTCTCATAGGGTTCTAGAATTCGGACCTACAATAGTCTATAGGGCTGTTCACATGTCCAATATTTTTTGCCGACTGAGTGGTCACTCAAAATTGCGGAGACTTGTCCGCTTATCAGATCATAGTTGGTAATGCAAGTCTATGGGTCTGTCAAAAATCTGACAGCACTCAGATATCATCCAAGTGCTGTTGGTTTTTCACTCACTGCTAGGTAGGAGACGATAGAGAAACTTTTTTTTTCCAATGAGAAAAACTGATAAAAAGCGGACCAAACTTGGATGAAAATCTGATGAAACTCTGAATATAATCACTGATGACACTAGGACTGCTTTACTGGTATAGGAAAAAAATATGGACGTCTGGATGAGCCCTGATAGAAAGGATAGTTGACTTGTCTCCTAAACTATAAATTAAATCTTTCAGTAGGACCCCGGTGGAGTAACTAGAGTCTGATGGGCCCTGGTTCAAGATTTGGACTGGTGCCCCCCCATCCTGATTATATCCTCCATCCTGGTTTATATGTCCCTTATCCTGGCCCAACCCTGGTATATATATCATCTATCGTGGTATATGTCACTTATCCTGGACCCCATCCTGGTATATACAGTGGGTTCGGAAAGTATTCAGACCCTTTAAATTTTTCACTCTTTGTTTCATTGCAGCCATTTGGTAAATTCAAAAAAGTTCATTTTTTTCTCATTAATGTTCACTCTGCACCACATCTTGACTGATAAAAACCAGAAATGTAGCAATTTTTGCAACTTTATTAAAAAAGAAAAACTGAAATATCACATGGCCATAAGTAGTCAGACCCTTTGCTCAGTACTGAATAGAAGCACCTTTTGAGGTAGTATAGCCATGAGTCTTCTTGGGAATGATGCAACAAATTTTTCCCACCTGGATTTGGGGATCCTCTGGCATTCTCCCTTGCAGATCCTCTCCTGTTCCGTCATGTTGGATGGTGACCGTTGGTGCTACCACCATGTTTCACTATGGGGATGGTGTTCTTGGGATGATGAGCTGTGCTGGTTTGGTGCCAGACCATTTAAAAAGTTAAATTTTGGTCTCATCTGACCACAACACCTTCCTCCATATAGTTGGGGAGTCTTTAGGCAAGCTCAAAACGAGCCTTTCAATTTTGGTGTGTAGGCAAAGACTTTTTCTGCCCACTCTGCTATAAAGGCCACATGTACAGAGTGTACAGATTATTGTGGTCATATGGACAGATAATACAGTCTCTGCTTGGGAACTCTGCAACTCCTCTAGGGTTACCTTTGGTCTCTGAGCTGCCTTTCTAACTAATGCCATCCTTGCCCAGGTTGAGAATTTTGGCTGGAAGCCCTCTCAACAATTTTGTTGGGGATTTTTGGGCAGATCTGTGCCCAGCCTATTAGTCTTTACTGTTCATCTATATATTAAGAAAAATGGGGATTTCTTTGAAAAAAGACATTGGATCACAGATATCACGGTATCATTATATTCAACTTTTTATGGCCTGCATGCCCATATAGACGTCTTCCGAGAGTTGGTGGATCTATTGACTGACTCCTTTTAAGTTAATGTAATTTAAAAATGTATACTGTAATTTTCCCATAGGTTTCTATAGAAGGAGCATATGTCAACAGTGAGCAATTTTATATATGTACATAATTTACGTCACTCTCTTCACATCCTTTCGGATCTGTCACATGATGAAAACCAACGGTGCTTGAAAGACCCCATTTACCGTAATGGGTTTCAAATGGTCCCTGTCATCATGTCCATCATTTCACCAGATAAAATAGTGATGCTTGCTCTGCTATTTTTCCTGGATTTTTTGACAGAATGTAGCAGTATGTGATCACGGTATAAGCAAGACTGCTTTTATAGTGAATAAAATACCAGTTATTTATTTCTCATGGATCAATCCTACCATCAAAGCATAGCTGCCTCCTTTGCCAGCCAGAGATGTTACTATTTCAGCTCAAAAATCAGGAGTAGAATAGACCCAAAGGGACAGATGCCCAGAGCAGCCAATCAGAATTCAGCTATTTTTTGTACTTTATCTTTTTTGCCATTAATAACCATTATGCACTAACAAATATTCTAAATACAAAGAGCGAAAAAGAATTACAAATACTCACACTAAATTAAAGAGTTCTTCCCATCTCAGACTGTTATGGTTGAGATGGAAATAACTCAGTCAAGTTCTGATTATGGGAAGTGGATGCTCGAAATTAGGAGCTATTGATGTTTTCATATCTACCATTTGCTTTAGTGGGAGGTATGCAAACAGTGCAGTTTAGTCTTGGTGGTTTCCATAGCTTCATATCTAGCAGTCGGAGTTGGATAAAATTATTCCCGTCTCAATCATAAAAGATTAAGATGGGAATAACCCTTTAAGGTGCAGAAATGTTTTATGTGGCCTCTAGACATGAAATAATATTTTTGACAAATAATAGTTGAAACGTATGTACCTGGATGAATTTGGACTTTGGAATGGTCTCTTCTTGTGGATTCTGGATGTCCTTTGGACCAGTGCAATTGACTCCGCTTTGCACCCCAAGATATCAGATACAGTTAGAACTTCTGCTTCCAGCTTTCAGAATGGTTATTAGAGAAAACAGAATCTTTTGTAATTCGAATTTCTCAGTTTTGGCAAACTTTTCCAATTGCAGTTACTCCAATTGACCTGAAAAGATGTCTATGCCACTCTGAGGTCTCCTAGAACTTTATCTAACCACTTTCAGGCTATGTGCACACGTTCATGATTTTTCGCGTTTTTTTAGCATTTTTGCGGTGGTTTTCCGCTGCAAAACCGCTGAAAAAACGCATGCATTAAGCA
>VIAB01001760.1:98578-110534 GCA_009801035.1 Oophaga pumilio | reverse complement strand
TAACAAGGGGTCAGTGAGAACTCTACCATGTTTTCTGCTTGCACTCTCCTTACCTTCATCTTCATCTGCCCTCTTCTTATGGCCCCTTTATTGCCTTCTTGGTGTACTCCTGCTAATTATATTTAGTGCTGAAGCTTGGGGTTTCCATCCATGGCCCTATCTATTTGGCTTTCTCTCTAGAAGTAGGCTGCTGTTTGTGAACGATCTCCCTGTGATGTATAACGACAATCCGGTCCAGGTTATGTTTGCTGACTCGAAATGAGGTGAGCGTGCCGATAGTCACAAAGCAGTCTCATAAAACAAAGTGCCTCATAATAACTATTTATGAGCTTACAAAGCTCGCCGAGTCACAAAGGTCTCCTGCAACCTAGAATGACAATCTTACCATATCTCTCCAGAACATCTCACATTTTCCTATCATAAAAATTAGCAAATCAAATTTTCCTGAACATCTTAAACTTAACATACATTCCTCATAAAAACTGCATCTCAGAGCACTTCCTATGAAATTAGATGGACCAATAAAATAAGCATGGACTAGCATTGTCACTACTCACCAGACAATTAAAAATAGATGCTTTAAGTTGTATTCAACATTGTTTTGTGACGTCCGCCCACTGCAGGTCTGAACTGCAGGTAAGACAGCACCCCGAGAAACCCCGAGACCCTTTACCCCTATACAGGGATCTGGAATTACAGCGAAGCCCAGGGGGTAGCTGCCTACGAGAGCAGTGGACCGGAGTAGGAAGGACGCTAGGAAGGGAATAAAAAGCGAGACCAAATGCGTAGCCAGAAGTCCAAGGGTCAAAACCAGGAGGGAAGCAAAGGTACAAAATCGGCAGGCAGTAGAAGGGTCAGAAATTCAGGCTAAAGTTAAAGTCAAAACCAGGCAAGCAGCAGAGGTAAAAAATCGGCAGGCAGTAGAACAGTCAGAAATCCAGGCAAAGGTCAGGAATACAATAGCAAAATGAACTAGCACACTGGGGAAACCAAGGCTATATCTGGCGGCTTGCAAGCCAGGCTCCAAGGCATTTAAAGGGCATGGCTACCTCTCACACTCACAGGCTCACAGTCTGATGACCTCATCTGAACCACGCCCAGAACCAGGCCAGATGGTGATGCATGACTGACACCAAACACTTCACCTCTGACAGAAGAGCGAAGCCTACGCCCACCAGACGCCTGCGCAGGGACCCCTTCTCTGTCACCAACATCACCCACAGGAGAAACATGGCGATGCCCAGAGACAGAGGTCGGCGTCAAAGGAGCGGAACCATATGAGGATACCGCTCTCCTATCACCGGCACCACCAGCCGAAGGAGTCCGGCGCCTTCCAGCGGCCGAGGCAGGAACACCAGCCACTGAATCCAACGGCAACGTGACATGTTTCAAGTAAAAGAAACAAATGGCAATATCATATCTGTGCCACATGAAGTAAGAGAATTGGGAACAAACTTATATTTTATGTTTTGTTTTTCTTTTCTTTTTCATTTTTTTCACAAGGGGCTTAGACTGCTAATCCCCTGGACATCACTAAATAATACAAATTCTGTATTGCACTGTATTTTCCTTCCTGTGTCCACTTTTAAAGACCTTAATAAAATTAAAATATTGCTTTTGGATGCTAAGACAACCTACAATTGAACTTTAGACTTTAGAGGAGGTGGGTGATAGTTGTGGGGTGACATATGGGGCTTTCCTCTCGGCCTTATAGCTTTGATTCCACTGTTAGTCATTGTATCCAAGGGGTAAAACACCCGAAATTAGAGTATATCACAACCAGCACCCTCGTATATGGACTTGTCTCAGCTCCTGAGTCCTGAGCCCACACAACATAATCCCTGCACAAAGGAGCTGTAACCATGGGTAAAGATTAGGGAATTCTTGGATACATTGCTTTGCTGCAGTTAAGACCATACAGGTTGGAGATTACTTGAAATGACTATATAAATCAGACCCAGATCAGAATGCAATACTCGGACCGGCCGGTGACTCTATTGACACAAGCGTGACAGCTGCATAGGAATGCATCTCTTGTCTTGTAGACAGTCTTAAAATGCGCCAAATTTATGCTGTCTGCTTAATTTAATCCATCTATAGACTGTCTAGTCTCAGTTCACACCACCTACAGTGTCTTATTCCGTGCAAGAAATTTGAAGCAAAATTTTGGTGCATGTTGTCACATCTCAAGCCACCTATTTTTTCCACTGAGCCACAACTTCTTGTCAAGTAAGGTGTAAAAGGTATCTAAAACACATAATTTAGTGTATGTGCTACAAAGCATGCAATCCATTTTTTTTGTGTAAGTTGCGCCGGAATTCTGTCACCTTTAGCTTAGTAAATCCCCACCGTTGTGCTATAGTTTATCCTGTATTTATTTTGTAACCTGTGTGAGTTCAGCATTTGGTAGAACTCAACTTGCTAAAAAAAATTGATATTCTGTATGTGCAATCAGCAAATGACACAGACACATCTTGTTGTGTTAACCTAAAAGAAGGAAGATCAATGATCTTCTGTGAAAATCACGATACAAGAGATCAAAGAGATGAGAAAAAGACTCCAGAAATCAGGCGTCACCTGTCATATTACTGGAACTATGCCGAGCTTTGAAACACTTTTGCTTTAACTTTGTACACCTGAGCATGATCATAAGAAATGATCGGTATGTGGTGCCCTAGTATTACATATAAGATTCATATAGTCATATGAAAATAAAGCTGACATATTGTATAAGTGTTGTTCAGTTCTCTTGGGCCCTTGGGTAATAGAATCTTGAAGGCCCCAAAATCCAAGGTGAGCTACTAGCCCTTTATATAATGGTTTGCTTCTCTCACCCTTGCTTGTGTTCTTTACATGTACCTGTGGTACTGTTCTGTCCATTTGTTTACTTGTCCCGCTGTGCTGGGTCTCTACATGTTGTCAGTACCACCAAAGAAATACACTGGGTTGTACAGTGGTGATGGAGCAGGATGCCAGCATTGCTAAGGTAAAGGCCAAGGCCATTGCCAAGTGTGCACCATACCCTGACTTGGAGGGGCAAATAAAATCTCCCTCTGATGTGTCGGATAGTAGTGAAGCTGAAGACCAATCCTAAGGCTTCACTGGGCTGCGGTAATTAGGACAGTGAAGGGGCCCGACTTCCAGTATTTTTTGAAAAGCTATAAGGGAACCAGATACCAAAAAAGTGACAGGGCTTTTGTGTCTCACAGTGTAGCCTGAGTCAGCAATGTAGGCAGAGTGTCACATGCTTTCTAAAACAGATTGCTCTCCATGTTGCCCTTGTTCTCAAAGATTGCTCATCATGCCCCTCTCTCTTACACATACTGATCACCATACCCCTCTCTCTCACATACTGCTCCCCATACCCAACTCTATCACACATAATGCTAACCATGCTGCTCTATGCCCCAGAAAGCTCCCCATGCACTTGTCTATCACACATACTCCTCACCATGTTCCTATCTGACACACATACTCTTTACAATGCCTCTCTCACATGTACTACTCATCATGTCCCTCTCTCCCACACATGCTGCTCACCATGTCCCTTTCTATCACACTGGGCTCTCAATGTCTCTCTCTCACATACAGTACAGACCAAAAGTTTGGACACACCTTCTCTTTCAAAGATTTTTCTGTATTTTCATGACTATGAAAATTGTAGATTCACACTGAAGGCATCAAAACTATGAATTAACACATGTGGAATTATACATTACACTTTACAAAAAGTGTGAAACAGCTGAAAATATGTCTTATATTCTAGTTTCTTCAAAGTAGCCACCTTTTGCTTTGATTACTGCTTTGCACACAGAAAAAGTGAACGGATGGACTCTACATGCCTGGTTCCCACAGTGAAGCATGGAGGAGGTGGTGTGAAGGTGTGGGGGTGCTTTGCTGGTGACACTGTTGGGGATTTATTAAAAATTGAAGCGGTGAGCGGTCCAGCTCACCCCAAACCATCTCGATTGGGTTCAGGTCTGGTGACTGTGGAGGCCAGGTCATCTGGTGTAGCACCCCATCACTCTCCTTCTTGGTCAAATAGCCCTTACACAGTCTGGAGGTGTGTTTGGGGTCATTGTCCTGTTGAAAAATAAATGATGGTCCAACTAAATGCAAACCGGATGGAATAGCATGCTGCTGCAAGATGCTGTGGTAGCCATGCTGGTTCAGTATGCCTTCAATTTTGAATAAATCCCCAACAGTGTCACCAGCAAAGCACCCCCACACCATCACACCTCCTCCTCCATGCTTCACGGTGGGAACCAGGCATGTAGAATCCATCCGTTCACCTTTTCTGCGTGCAAAGCAGTAATCAAAGCAAAATGTGGCTACTTTGAAGAACCTAGAATATAAGACATTTTCAGTTGTTTCACACTTTTTTGTAAAGTGTAATGTATAATTCCACATGTGTTAATTCATAGTTTTGATGCCTTCAGTGTGATTCCACAATTTTCATAGTCATGAAAATACAGAAAAATCATTGAATGAGAAGGTGTGTCCAAACTTTTGGCCTGTACTGTATACTGTTCATCATGTTTATCCTATATATAGTGCAGAGCAAAAGGCTAACGATGTTTTGAAATTTCCATATCTCATTTTTCACTTCTGCTTGGTACTTGAGACTGCCATCATTTTATAGACAATCATCTTGGATATCTCATACTTAAATTTGACTTGCAGCTATTTAGCATACGATTAGTCATGGAGATTCTTGTCCATGTCACTGCATTGTTACTGTTTTGCTCTTTAAGATCTAAATTTTAGTTTTTATTATTTTGTTAGTATTTTGTAAATCCGCCTTTAGTTTCCAACACTGCCTGAATCCTTTTGGGCATGCTCTCTCTCAGATTCAAACATGTGTCGACCGAAATCTGATCCCAGGTCTCTTCTACACGTTCCCAAAGTTGGTGCATACTGGTCGACTCACTTGGGTATGTATACAGTTTTTTCTTCAAATCTACCCACAAGTGTTTGATTGAATTGAGGTATGGGGACTGTGGGGGCCAATCCAGCACCTTTACTTCATTGTCATTGAACCATTTCTTCGCAATCTCAACGTATGCTTTGTGTTGTTGTCCTGTTCTAACACTATGTCATCCTTTTCATACCCATTATACTTGAGTGTATGAAGTAACTCATCTTGTAGGATGCTCACATATAGCTAAGCATTGAGACCACCATCAATCCTGGTTAAGTATCCAATGCCTTTGGCTGTGAAACAACCCCATATCATGATGCATCCTCCACCAAACTTGACATTTCCTTCAATTTCTCAATCTGTTAGCCCCTGTTTTCCTTTGTTTGATCCATTTGCTCCTATCACAGCCTAGTCTATTGACTCTCATGTCATCAACCCAAATCACCCGTTTCCAATGTCCACTTTTTGTACTTGATTGCAAACTGGAACCAACGCTTCTTACGACAATATTGAAGTCAAGGCTTCTACACCTTTTTTCGGTTCATCATTCCAGACTTATGTACTGTCGTAGCACAGCGCTTGCAATAATGTCTGTGATCTCACTATTATGAAGCATACGAGCCACCTCCGCTGCTGTGTTTGTCAAGCAGAACTGATAGACTTTAGGATGGGCCAACTTGTTGACTGATATTTTGCCTGGATGTCCACATTTTGGCTTCTGAATGGATGGAGGGACTTCATTTCGTATTTATCCAACTGTCATGGCACTCACATGATGCAGTTTGGCATTTTTTTGGCTGAGAGACAGCTATCGATGAGCTGGATGATGCAGTTTCTCTTTTCTTGGGAAATCATCTTCATGGATGCTCCTCGAGTCGAACCAGTGACCTTTCGCTTAGGAATCAATCTAATGACACACTGAGCCATTAGGGAATGTGAAAACAGGTTGTATTTTGTAGTAGTCAGGAAGAAAAATATTTTTCCACCACGAGGAGCGAAACAGTAACAATGCAGTGACCTGACATGAATCTGCATAACTAATCATATGGTAAATAGTTGCAAGTCAAATTTATGCATGAGATAAACAAGATGATTGTCTACAAAATGATGGTAGTCTTACAATCAAAGCAGTAAGTAGAAGGTGAGATATGGAGCCTGAAAGTCAAAAGTTCAAAACATTGTTGCATTTTTGCTCTTTACTGTATACTGCTCACCTTGCCTTTCTCCCACATATACTGCTTACCATGTTACCCTCTCCCACATATACTGCTAACCATGCCAGTCTCTATCAAACATACTGCTCACCATGCAACTCTCTCGAATGTACTGCCTGCTCACTATGCCGCTGTCTCCCCCACATACTTCTCACCAGGCCCCTTTCTAGTACGTACTCCTCACCATACATCTCTCTCCCACACATACTGCACACCATCTCACATGTACCGCTCATCACACACCTCTCTCCCACACATACTGATCCCTGAGCCCTTTTCTCTATCACAGACTGCTCCTTAAGCCACCATCTTTTTAACACAAACTGTATACCATTCCCCTTTCTTTCCCACAGTCTAGTGCCCATGGTCTCCTCTCAACCAATCACATAGGCGGCTCCCTGTGAACTCTTTTCGACACAGACTTCTCCACTTTCTTCATCTAAGACATGTGCCACTAAAGGTCCTGGACCTTATCCAGTTATGGTTTTGCTGCAATTTGAGCAAAATTATGGTAAATTCAAAGAAGCTTGGCCAAGATGTTTTACATAGAATCTGTAAAAATGTAAAAATATTCTAGTATGCAGGAGTCCATGAGACAGGAAGCAATGGCCTCCTTGATGTACATTGGTTTGGCACATGCCATGATTTGGCAGATGCTGACGTCAGACTTTTTTTATCATACAAAGTACTGGAACTTTCTAATACTGTATATTTGTGTTTCATATTTTAGTTATCGTAAAGATTTGTCCTTAGGAAACATGCAAAAACTTAAAAATAGTGTGTAATCTAATGCTGCTCACACAGCTGATGGTCTTTTTACAGTCTAGACAAGTATGACAAACACTAGGGTGTTAACACTAGGGTTAACTATGCAACAGGAGTAAAAAAAATGTTCTTGCATTGTGCTCTAGAAACTAACATATTGCATTAAATACTAGTCCTAGAAGAATGACACTACTACACAAAATAGTGCACCCACAATTGAGGCTATAGTACGGTTCCAAATTGTTATTTCCAGTTTTTCAAAATAATTGTATTACTTTAACTGGATCGGGTTAGCATTCTTTTGGGCTGAAATACAGTTTTATGAAAAGATTTTTCAAAAATATCACATACAACAATGCTAAGAATTACTTGGATAAAATAGACTGAAATCATAGATCCTTAGACGCAGTTCACACTGCAGACATCATGTTTTACTATCATACGGAAAGCATTTTTCCACATTATGCTGTAATCCTGGCGAAACGTACACTGCTTGTTGGATACATATTATGTGATAATACAATGTACAACTATGCCGGACTATTCCTAGTAACACATACAGCCCAATCGCTTTCCATAATATCTATTACGGGAAGCATTAATTGATCACTCAGGAAATGAGCACCTGCATTCTGCCAGACCTGGTTCCATTCAATCTTAGCTGGTAAACCATAGAGAAAAGATTAGGCATGGCTGATGACTATATAAATGCTTTTTTACTGTCAGGAAAGGTAATGTTTTAGGGTAGATGACTAATCTTCGTGAACAGAAATTAGTCATTGATAGAAAACAGCACAATATGAACGTTTCTATTGTATACATACAGAAAAGGCAAGTCTAAAAAAAAGGATTCAGAATACTGAACTCATGACTAAATGATTAAAAATGTTAATAAAATAGATAACTTGAACTTTTTTTAAGTATTCGAGAGATATATTTTTCAAACTTCTGGAATGACAGTTTAACTAGATGTAACAGAATAGGTAATAGACTCACGGTGGAGAAATTGTGTGGGCCGCAAGCCTCTCCCCGATATCTACAAGAAAGCAGCATGTCCTCAAGCTGGTGACCCAGTCTGTCCATGAATCCAACACTGATCCCATCAAAGTCCCGAGGTGGCAGAAAAAGTCGGAAATCGGCCAGTTTTTGGAACCACTTCTGTTTGTCCTCGGGCAATAACTCTGATAGAAGTGGACGAGCTGTACGGTTGGCCAAGAGGAGACCCAACCAGTAACCCGCAAAATAAAGATCGCTTTTGCTGAGACGGTGAAACCGCACAGGGTTGTTGTTGCAAAAGGTAACTGCTGGAAAAGTCAGTTCCTTGCTCCATTCCAGTTGCACCCGTGTGTGAGACGGAAAGGATAACCAGTAAAGCAGCCTGTTGGATGACCAAGACAGTAAGAGTCCCAGCGATGTGAAGAAGGCAAGAAACCAAAACGCTCTTCGCTGAAATGCCAACTTTGATGAGCATATGTATTTTAGGCCATGGAGCTTGGTGTGCTCTAAAGTGGGCAGCGTTAAGGCACGGCGTTGCTGTGTCCGTGAATAACATTTGGGTGGCACTGCCTGGGCATCTCTTCTGGCTGCTCCCGAGGGGCAGCTGCCGGCTGGAGCCCGAACCCTCTCCTCTCGATTCATGACACACCCCCAGGGACTCACCAGCAGGGGGGCATCTCGCACTGGGCATCGGCAGCACAGCTGGGTACCACCACCCCCTCATTCATTCAGTCAAAGGAATGCCCAGACTGCTAGCTAAAATGCAATAGCCTAGCAATACCAATGATGGCTGCTAGACCGAAGCAAAGTTGGCATGCAGGGTAGCCAGTGTCACAACCAGTATCCTAAAAAGACCCTCTCCATACAATCTCTGCTTGTATTCTATATACTGCTGTCTCCTTTTTACATATCAATCTCTTGGACAGAAGCTTAAAAAAGTAATGACAGTCATTTTGCGTTTCTCTATCTCCTTTTGTAAATCGGCAACAGAAACCTCTTTAAATGAATTCACGATAATAGCACACAAGCAACTAGTTGTCTCCCACACACTTCAGATAGGGAAAGACATTTCTCTTTTTCTGGGAAGCCAGATTGCCATGACAGTGAGAAGCATTTAGAGAACATGAGAAGCGATAGAAAAACCACCTTTTTCTTCTGCCAATTTTTAGCCTTTGGAGAAGATAGTAGGTGAATAATTAAAAAAAAGAAATTAAACCCATTACTGATTATCCTGGCACTAAAAAATCATGTGTGCCATTTCCCACTGCAGTTTCTCCTGTTAATTTACGGATCTCCCTTAGAGGCTTTCCAGGCATGAAATACTATAGACTACAGGTTCATCATCCTGTCTATTTTGCAGGTCATAAGAATTTGAAGCATATCATCCTCCACGGCATATATTTACTTTCTGTGTTCTCCAAGGATCAGGTACGGAAAATGTAAGTAGATCGGCCACGGCAGCATCAGAGCATCCTAATTGTATTATAATATGGGGAAGCTTTGTACTGTGAAGCTGCAACCGGTAATGTCAAGGCTGGAAAGGTTGAAAACTTGGCACCGATGTCTCGGCTCTTAGGTTGATTACCCAAGACACATTCCTTAGCTCGGTGCACTCAGTCACTAGATGTGATATACGCAGGCATACAAATATCCATAGTTTTATCCGAATCACTCACAACACTTCACATCCAACAAACTTTCCTCTTCGAAGCAGAAGATGGGTTGGGTGAGTTCAGCACTGCGGACAGCTCCATTAGCATCAGGTCCTCCTCAGCCCAAGCAGATGCAGAGCTCTTGACTTTCCAGTATTAGATGTGTTCCCCAGACAGACAGACAGCACTCAAAGCTTCTGTCTTGGTACAGAAGACATTTTCTGTTGGCGCTTGACGTTATTTATATGCAGTGATGCACATCTTGGCTGTAGGGCAGTAATCCACCATGAGGGTCAGTCTTGCTAAGTTGTCACAAAGAGCTGGCACATCATGTGTCCCTCTCTCGTCGTCTCTGCTGCACACAGGCATCTCTATTTGTGCACCAGTGCAATCCTGCATTACCGTATTCCTCTCAGTACAACAGTGAGCTCGGAATTACCAACAAGCCAGGAATAGAAGCACTTCTACTCGACTCTGAGCCGAGACAGCACAACGCACCATGCCCCAAAATACTATCAATTTATGGCTATGAATTAGTTTCTTACATTGCTAAAACTATCTTATCCTATATTCAAGGAATCAAGTAGTACCCATCTAAAGAGAGAGATTTTTCTTCTTATTGGCTCCACTTAAAGTAAAGATTTTTCTGAAAGGAGAATTAAAAATCATTTAATAATCTCAGGGACATTTCACTGTTGTCACCTGGTCACTCATGAAGGAGAAAGCTTCTGCTTATCTTTGTTAATTGCACACTATTTGCTCCTGAAAATCTCTTGAAAATGTAAATGAGAAGAAAATTGAGTTATGGGGTTCATAAGTTTATGAGAAGAGCACAGTCATAAGTTAAAGGGGATGCCGGGGATATAATTTTTATTTTTTTGCAGGATGAGCTGCAGGGAAGAATTAGGAAGAAAGCAGTAAGTGTTTAGTTTTGCTTTGCCTTTTTATTTATTTTAAAGCATTGCAGTAAACTGTATCTGGGCCGTACTCCAAAAGTAATAGATCCCACCTCCACTATTTTATATGCTCCAAAAGTTTTAAATTGTGCCCCCACCATCTAATATTTTGATCAGACTGCAAAAGTAACAAATTCTGCCTCCTGCCATATTATTTCCTGACCAGACTCCTAAAGTAATAGATTCCACCCCCAACACCTTATATCAAGGCCAGACTCCAAAAGTAAACGATTCTGCCCCTGCGTATTATATCCTGACCAGAATGTAAAAGAAATAGATCCCACTCCACCATCTTATATCCTGAGCAGATGGTAAAAGTAACAGGTTCTGCCCCCACCATATTATATCCTGCCTAGTCACCAGACGTAACAGATTCTGCTCCTCACCATATTATATCCTGACCACCAGACACCAAAAGTATTATAACTCTACTAATAACCTACCCAATATTCTGATTCAAAGATCAGCACAAAAGGATAAAAAATAGAATGATAAGGCAAAATAATAGAATATACTATATTTACTAATATCTGCATAATCCAGTATTGACAAAAAGACATAAAAGACATACTGTATAAATGAATATACAGACATAAAATGACCAACAGTGGGGAAAATAAGTAATTGATACACTGCCGAAGTTCTCCCACCTGCAAAGAATAAAGAGATCTGTAATTTTTATCATCGGTACACTTCACCTGTGAGACATAATTTAAAAATAAAAAAATGAAAATGACATTTTATGATTTTTAAATTATTAAATTGCATTTTATTGCATGAAAGAGTATAACTTGTATAAAAGACACCTGTCCACACACTTAATCAATCACACTCAAACCTCTTCAACATGGCCTAAACCAAAAAGCTTTCTAAAGACACCAGGGACAAAATTGTAGACCTGCATAAAGCTGGGATGGGCTACAGGACAATAGGCAAGCAACTTGGTGAGAAGGCAACAGCTGTTGTGCAATTGTTAGAAAATGGAGGAAACACAAGATGACTGTCTGGGGCTCCATGCCAAATCTTGCCTCCTGGGGTAAGGATGATTCTGAGAAAGGTCAGGAGTCAGCTCGAACTACATGGGAGGACCTGGTCAATGACCTTAAGAGATCTGGGACCACATTCTCTAACATTATCATTAGTAACACACTACTCTGTCATGGAATAAAATCCTGCAGGGCTCATGCCAGCACATGTCCAAGCCTGTTTGAAGTTCACCAATGACTATCTGGTTGATCCAAAGGAGAAGGTCACATGGTTAAATGAGATCAAAAAAGAACTTTATGATATCAACTCCTCGCTGCATTCGAAGGAAGAATAAGGATGAGTTCAACCTCAAGAATACCATCACAACAGTGAAACATGGTGGGGGAAGCATCATACTTTGGTGGTGTTTTTCTGAAAAGGGTACAGGACGACTTCAATTGTATTGAAGGGAGGATGGATGGGGTC
>VIAB01001760.1:75604-85869 GCA_009801035.1 Oophaga pumilio | reverse complement strand
CACAGCTGGGCTCCACAGGGTCAGTGCACATTACTGACCAGTCTTATCTCTCTATATGAGGCACCATGAGATTTATGGCAGCTGCTTTGAAGTTTTTTACAGATCGGGTGGTGCTCGGGCAACTCACACTGACAGTGACTCGATCTGTGTAAAAGTTCAAGCAGCCGCCATAAATCTACTGTGCCTCAGATAGAGACTGAAGACACAGCACAAGAATCCATCCAGGTCCTATCAGGAGGAGAGCAGAGTCCTGCCGCCTCCTCACTGCACAGTGCAGACATCTCCTGGCAGAAATCTGAGCTATTACTTACAGCACCACTGTGTCCTTTCCTGCTCCTCTCTGGACGGAAGAAGCGCTGTGCATCCTGACTTCTCTGCAGCAGACACGCTCACTCAGCGCGCAATGTGGGTGTGTCTGCTGTATACTGGAGGCGGCCATCACAGGTACAGTGCCGGCGCCCTGCGTCCCGGGGGGCATATGATCCTCCGCCTCTCCCTGGCCGCTGCCCGCATTAGTGCAAGGAGATCGTGTCTCACTGCTCTACCTCAGAGCTTAACTATATCGGTGGGCTGTGCATGCTGATATAATTAAGGGTAGTGTAGCTCAGGGTGGGCCTCTGTGAGCGACCGCACCCTCTGTTCCCATGGTAACTATGCTACTACTCCTAAAACATCTACATGGACATTTAGATCATAAAAAGTTGAATAAAATTGAATATCTGTGATCTTATATTTTATTCAAGAGAAATCCACATTTTTCTTATGTGTAATTGAGCTGTTTAAATTTATGGGTTGGACACAGACCTCTTTGAGAATCTGCCTCCAGATCTTATTGTAAATGAAAGGAGGCATTTTAAGAGTGTGAGATACTTTTGTTTCCTAATCACACACAGCTCTAGGAGTGGGACCAAAACTAATACAGTGCAAGCAGAGCTTACACAGTACAACAGAAGTGAGCTTTTTCTCATTACAAACACATTTGCAGAAGCACTTGTCCACTCATAATACTGTCAGCTCTGTTGCAGAGCTGTGCTTGATTATAACCAACATGTGACTGCAGTGTTTAACCTTGTCTTATTACAAGCACAAGAAACACATCTGCAAGTGCCCTTTCACAATTCTTCAGCTTCCATCCAGTCACAGGCTGATAGTGTGGGAGGAAGGGAGCAGTACAGCTGAGCTGACTGCACTGTGAGTGGATAACTGTAGGTATAAATGTGTTCGTAATGAAAAAAGGTTCACTTATGTTGTTCTGTGCTAAATCTGATCTCACTGCAGAGCTGTGTGTGATTATAAGAGCAAAGTGTCAGTCATAAAATATCACACTAGTAATGCTCCGTTTCATTTAAAAGGAGTCAGTCAGCAGGTTTTTGCTATCTCATCTGAGAGGAGCATGATGAAGGCAAACAAACCCTGAGTGCAATGATATATCACTGAGTTTACTGGTTGCAGCAGTTGTTATACAATCAGAGTTCTTATATTCAGCATGAAGTAGAGCTCAAAAGCTAACACCATATCAGGATCTGCATGCACATAGTCTATTGACAGTGAGCTGCTTATCACAGAAGGGGGTGTGGTCAGACTAATGTCTGAACGCCAGACAGTCACAGCAATGATAATGTCCAACTAATAAATCCTTCACTGTAAGTAAACAACAGCATGTAGCTTTATAAATGTCATATTATTGCAATGTGTGTTAATCAGTACCTTATGCTATCCTCAAATTACACAGCAAAAACCTGCTGACAGATTCCTTTAAAAGAAACTCTGGAGGCAGATTCTTGGAGAGATTTGTGCCCCGCCCCTAGATCTTAAAAGCTCATTTGCATATGAGAAAAATGTGGATTTATTTAGACTAAAACATCAGATGGAAGCTATTGAGGTATCATTTTATTGAGCTTCCTATGACCTGCATGCCCATATAGACGGCTTAGGAGGATTGTATGAAAAAATGTATAAATAATAGGTTTTTTTTACTTAGTTGGATAATAATGTATAAGATTTGTGTCTGTAATTTAGTATGCAGTCACTCACCGTGCAGGACCACATTACCTAGAAACCCAGTCGTGTTTTCAAGGTACTAAAATCAGTATTTATGAGCATCACAGCGCAGCAGTTTTGTTGCCTGCTGTGAATATCAACTTTAATCGACAAATACTTCTTCTAAATATTTTATTTCCTTGTCTACATGGGGTCTGTTCCTCTCAGCACTTGTACGCTCTGTCTTGCAGCCAGGCGCACCCATCAGTACATAACACTGCCTCCCTTTCACAGAGCAATGGTTCATCTGTGGATGTGGAAGAGTTTGTAAATCACTGCGGTGCACACACATCCCCTTTATGTGTGGTGTATATCAGAGGTGGAGACGTTCCAGCCTCTGTCAGCCTGTGCCGGGCTCACATCCAAATCTCCAATACAAAAGGGTGATCTCTGCAGAGCTATTACATAGGCGGTGTGATAGCTGGCCTTGCTGGTTACGTTGCTGCAATTGTAAAATTGCTCCTATTGCATCCACTCAAATGGCTGCAGCAATATTCATTCCAGAGCAAGCAAGAAATGCATTCACAAAGTCAGCATGTATCACTTGTCTAACAAGACTCCTACGTTAGACCTCATACAGACGTGCGCTCTTGACGTACGTGTTTCATACACGTTCTGAATAAGTCTGTGGGGCAGTTTTTGTGGACCCCGTGTCCGTAGATAAACTGAAATATATCTGTTTCTGATCGGAGACATGGATCAAACGCGACCATTCAAATCAGTGGGTCAGTGAAAAAAATGATAGCACAAAGAGGCCATCCATGTGTCTGCATTTTACTGTTTAATGGGTAGAAGAAGTTTTGAAATGTTTTTATTTTTTATATTTGCATACTAGAATGGATGAAGAGGAGATCACGCACATTAATGAAAAAAACGGTCTGTTGTTTCTATATGCCAAAAAATCACAATCAACCAATCACAATTGGGGGGGTCACATTTATTAATCCTTTGTAATTTTTAAACAGTGTAAAATTAGATTACACACTATACAAATGTGACAAAATTATCATCTTGACTGCAAGTGTAGTGCATCTATAGATGGTCTAGTACAATTTTACAACATCTATTGGTTGTCTTACTGTGAGCCAATAATTTGAGCCACAATTTGCCAAAATGTTGATATTTGGTCAGAAAGCATGGAAGCCAAAGAGGAAGTTCAGGCACAACCATCCAGTGAATTGAAAATGAAATCTCTCATTTAAATTCCATTATAACCACAGTCTATGGGTGACATGCTTAAACTGACGGGTTTCTGGCTCGACAAATGTCTTTAATCATGGATGTTACATTTCAGGCCATCCGTCCTTTATTATGCCCTCTTGCCTGATTTCTAGTGCATTTATCTTCTTAAATATCCCCTAGTGTTTAGGGTATCTAGCATCGTGCTTTCAAGCTAGGCAGCTTTAGTGGTCGGTCTCCTACGCGAGTTGCAAACAAAAGAAATGTGTTAATAACTCAAGAACAGCTGCAAATTTTAATAAACAATAAATTTCAAAACTACGGTACTTGTTTTTACAAGAAAATATCCATCTATGAAGATGGGAATAATCCTTTAAGATTAAAAAGAATGTAGGTACGGTATTTGTCCTTTAAATTCAGTGTAGCTCAATATTATCTGTCATGTTTTGAAAGTGCCTTGTAACCTACAAAAAGTTGTTTTCCATGGAGGTGAATGCCCACTAAGCTCTGAATTTGCAGCTGCACAATCTGGCATGTGGGAGAAAACAGAAAATTACATTTGATCATCTCCAGATGCAAAGCTGAAAATCATATATTAGTAAAAAGATCAGATTCAAATAGATTTTGTTGCCACTTCTTGTGCTCTTATGAAGTACTGTATATAATTAAAGGGAACCTGTCAGGTCAGATAACGCTATTTAATCGCAAATACAGGGGTAATCTGCAGGAAAATAGCGTAATGCCGGGGTCACACATGCGAGAAACTCGCACAATTCTCGTGCGAGTCTCTCGCATGAACACCCGGCACTGCCGCTGGCACTCGGACCGGAGCATGCGGCGGCATGTAATTCTGTGCAGCCGCACGCTCAGGTCCGAGTGCCGGCGGCAGTGCCGGGTGTTCATGGGAGAGACTCGCACGAGAATTGTGCGAGTTTCTCGCATGTGTGACCCCGGCCTTAGAAAAATGATTGGCCACAGAACTCAAAGTGCAGCTCCCAGGAGAATATTAATCTTATTTCTCTTGGTAGTTGCCGGCTTTCAGTCATGCAGATGTGCCAGCATTACTACATTAAACATACCCTGGCATTTTGCCCCAAAATGCATCAGTGCAGAGCCTGCTGTCAATGTGCCAGGGCTTGCTTACACCTGTCGTTCATAGATTGGTGACTGCAGCTGCGCCAGCATGCATGCATGACTGAAAATTGGTGGCTCCCGTGAGAAATAAAGTTAATTTTCTCCCCACAGTGGAACTTTCTGATGCTTTTAACCTGCAGATTAGACCTATATTTGCAGGTAAATAGTTTTATCTGAGGTGACAGGTTCCCTTTAATAAACTCCATGGTATAGCACTGAAGAAAGGTGATGGACGGAGAAAGAGAGAATGCCAACTAAGCTCTGAACTTTCAGCTGCACAATCAGGCATCTCAGAGAAAACATTTAGTAGGTACAAATCTACAATTATATATTCTTAAAGAGAATCTGTCAGCAGGATTTATCACTATAAAGTAAAAGCATGGCCATAATGGCGATATTACACTGATTAAATGAACCCCACCACCACCACGCACCCGCCCCGATGCACAGAAGGTGTCATCAAAAGAAAACTTAAAACCATGATTAAAAAAGAACCACTGATCGGATTCCTTCAACAAAGGTATCAATTTAATCAGTGTAATAGCGCAATTATGGACACACATTTACTTTATAGTGATAAATCCTGCTGACAGGTTCCCTTTAAGAAGATCAAATGCCAATAGACTTTGGAGGCACTTCTCATGATTTTGTAAAGAACAAATTCTGTAAGCTGCCATTGCAGTTCTTCATATTAATAATGCACTTTGTAAATAAAATACAGATGCACTTTGCAAGACAGAAATTCTAAAAGCGTCTGTTTCCATCTCTCTTACTTTGACATCTAATACTTCATTAAACACGGAGATATGTGACAAAACCGCAGTGCTTCATGCTCCTTAATATCCAATTTTATTTTGCTCATGCTGTTTGTTAGCCGACAGATGTCACAGCCAGGAGCACAACGGTGGTGTATATACAGGTGCTTCTCACAGAATTAGAATATCATCAAAAAGTTAATTTGTTTCAGTTCTTCAATACAAAAAGTAAAACTCATATATTATATAGAGTCAGTAAGACCAGAGTGACGTATTTCAAGTGTTTATTTCTATTAATATTGATGATTATGGCTTACAGCCAATGAAAACCCAAAAGTCATTATCTCAGTAAATTAGAAAAACTAACAAAAAACACCTGCAAAGGCTTCCTAAGTATTTAAAAAGGTCCCTTAAGGTACTGTCACGCTAAGTGAGATCGATAGCGATATCGCTTAAGCGACAGCGATTTTATGACGCAGCAGCGACATCGTTAGCGATGTGGCTGTGTGTGACATGTAGCAGCGATGTGGCCCCTGCTGCGATGTCGCTGATCGTGCACGAATGTTCTGGAGCGTTTTTTGATCGTTGGCGTCCCACTGGTGAGCCTGAATCGCTGAGTCTGACACCCTTTATGAACGACGAGCGAACTCGTTGGCAACTCATGTCAGCGGCGCAGGCGGGACTAGGTTTTAACGCCCCTCAGCTCCGATTGGTGGCCACAACATCTAGTCCTTTGTGTGTTGTTGCGAGGATACTATCGTGTGTGGAGTTTTGCGATCCTGTCAGAGTCACTACAGCGCTTCATCTTTGCCATTTATACAAGATGTTTTTGGGATCCTGAAGAAATGAATCCGGGGCAAACGCAATAGCGGCACAGACTGGATCGCAGTAGCTGCAAAGCAGAAGGCTAGCAGGACGCAGTATGGAACGATGCTGGAAATTCGTATGAACCACTTGCGTTGTCTTTTATGACGCGGACGTCCAATCACTAAGCAAGAGCTGTGACATATGACATACAGTGACCACCAATCTGTGCTGAGGGGCGTGGAAAAAGTTGCGCTCAATCACGCCTATCGAGGTCGGGATCTTTAACAATACATGCTGTGTGACAGTTCCCAACGACCGCCGAGGTCGTTATACAGATCGCTGATCGCTGATGTGTCGTTTATGAGATCTTCCTGTTTGGAAGCTACTAGCGACCATATAGCGATCACACCAACGATCTCGCCAGGTTGTGTCGTTGTCGTGATCGCTGGTGCGATCTCTTAGTGTGACAGTACCTTAAGTCTGTTTCAGTAGGCTACACAATCATGGGGAAGACTGTTCACTTGACAGATGTCCAGAAGGTAGTCATTGACACGTTCCAAAAGGAAAGTAAATTTTGCATTTTATTTGGAAATCAAGGTCCCACAGTGTGGAGGAAGAGTGGAGAAGCACACAATCCAAGCTGCTTGAGGTCTAGTGTGAAGTTTCCACAATCAGTAATGGTTTGGGGAGCCATGTCATCTGCCGATGTTGTTCCACTGTGTTTTATGAAGACCAAATTCAGTGCAGCCATCTACCAGGAAATATTAGAGCGCTTCATGAAATTTCATTCTCCAGCAGGACTTGGCACCTGTCCACACTGCCAAAAGTAACAATACCTGGTTTAAAAACAACAGTATCACTGTGCTTGATTGGCCAGCAAACTCGCCTGACCTTAACCCCATGGGGTATTGTAAAGAGGAAGATGAGAGATACCAGACCCACCAATGCAGATGAGCTGAAGGCTGCTATCAAAACAACCTGCGCTTCCATAACACCTCAGCAGTGCCACAGGCTGATCGCCTCTATGCCATGCCGCTTTGATGCAGTAATTGATGCATAAGGAGCCCCAACCAAGTATTGAATGCATTTACTGAGCATACATTTCAGATTTTAAAATCATTTTTCAAGCTGGTGTTATAAAGGATTCTAATTTACTGAGATAATGACTTTTGGGTTTTCATTGGCTGTAAGCCATAATCATCAACAGTAACAGAAATAAACACCTGAAATACATTACTCTGTTTGTAATGACTCTATATAATATATGAGTTTCACTTTTTGTATTGAAGAACTGAAATAAATTAACTTTTTGATGATATTCTCATTTTGTGAGAAACACCTGTAGATTATACAACAACTAGTGCTCCTCCTCCCAGTGCCTCAAGGGTGGCAGAGATGATGAGATAGCCGTCAGCAGGGTACTTCAGCATGGATCTTTTAGTGTATACAACTTTGTTAATATTTGTTATTCTATGGAGGCCATGCACATGTCCGATTTATTTTTCTCTGACTGAATCAGTTTGAGGAAAAAAATCGAAGCATACTGAAGTTGGATCCGATTATTATATCGCACTCGGCCATGCAAGTCAATGAGTCTGTGGAAAACATCGGACCACATTTGGAAGAGATCTGAGTACAGTCTGATTTTCACAGACTGACAGAATGAAGAAGATGGAGAATTTTTTTTTCCATCTTCTCTTCAAACGGTAAAATCAGATCACACTGTTCTAAAACTCTGATCAAACGCTGATCAGAGTGTGATTAGCATAATCGGCCCGATTCGGATGAGAGAAAATATGCTGGTGTGACCTTAGCTTTAGAGAAATGAAGGATGTTCTAGGCTGGTCTTATGTTCATGGATGTAAGAACCCTCACCGAGATATAGTCAATGTCAGCAAACAGATAAGTAGAAAATGTATGTGAGTCATGAAAATTGGTGAAGGGCACTTGTTCCACCTGTTGCATGGGGCTTTGAGTTTATCTTTGTTTTGTAGACCCCTTGTCTTTTTTGTACAGGACTGGTGAAAATCACTACAAAAAAACTGAAAATCAGCTTAAAAGACTAATAATAATATTCTGTTATACTGTAGATTTGAGAAAAACCTTAAAAGCCCATGATAAAGTCTAATAGTAATTGACTAATGCTTTATCACTGAGTCTATAATTTTACTGTCTACAGTACATAATGTGCATATCCAGCGTTGTAAGTGTTCATAAAGTTCAGATGAATATAACCAATGCTGCTGATGGGGTCGGGTCAACCTGTCTGAATGGGAACATTACTAGTGTATATCGTTAGAAAAAAAAATAATGTTAGTAATAACTTAATTGCCCCAACATAATTTACAAGGGAAGTCCGGCTAGAAAGTTGTTATTTGCTGGCAATTAAAACAGAAGTGATGAGCGAGGGATGTTACGGGAGTGCTTATGCCATGTACTTAAGTTATATTTCATAGGACATGTCACTGTGGCCAAAAGACTGATCTCAAATTATGTCTCTAATGCCTATGTGAAGCTTCCCTCCCCTGGAACTGCATGAGCGGCATTTCTGGTTGCTTTATCCTATTGTAAGTAGTACATAGACTTAAAGGGTACATGGCATTTCAGGTTTTTAAATAAGCCATCACAAGTGTGTATATGAGGAATGAAACTTTTTCTGTCCATTAAATTACTTTTATCTTGCATTTTTTTTTACCAGTTTTACCTTTTGCAGACTCTATCTCAAATTTTTAGTTGTCTCTGATCTAGTGGGTAGAGACTAGCTGCTATGATCTCTTCCATACACAACACACAGAAATAGAGGGATTCCTGCTCTTCTTTGTGTAACATGTTTAGAAGCAGAAGAATATAAAGCAGAATGGAGGATATTATGCAGCATTTCTGAGCAGTGTGGCTGTGAATCCAGCATTCTACCGAGCCGTTGTTTGAAGCTGCAAGACAAGCTCCGGTAATTTGCCTGATAAGTTTTATTAAAACGATTCTTATATCCTCTCACACAATTGATTCATGCACAGTTTGTTAAAATTATATTGACCATTTAACTGGGTAACATATAACCCCTTCTAATTTGAGAGTCCTGATATGATCATTGATTCTGTGTCTGAAACATTTTTTGGTTTATACAGTTTTTTTTATTAGTAGTTTTCAATAACGAGATAACAATCAGTTTTCCAAGGATAAAAAGGGTTGGCCAATACTTACTGATATTGATGGACTTTCCATAGACTAAGTTATCAATTTCAGATCAGTGGGGCTTGACATCAACACCTCCCTTCCAGCTATTAGCAGGTCCTTTGGCAGCTTTATGTACGTAAACAGTGAATGAGGTCAGAACCCAACAGCTTAAGAACATCAGCCCCTATTCATCAAAATAATTTTGCCATAATTCAGGCATAAATTGATTTGAAAAGTCATAAAAATTTTGGTGCATCTCAGAGTTGTGCATACATTTTTCAACTATTGCTGTTTTCATGCCAGTTTCTCCAAGTTCCTCCAAAAATGGGCAGAGCTGGGGTGGGATAGGGGCACAATGGGGGCATGTCACTGTGGATGGCATTAAGTATGCCAAAAATCTTACTCTAGGGAGGGACTGGAGCAAAACTTCTGGTGTGGCGCAAAAAGGTACACGCCACTCATCAGATGATCCTGATTCATGAAAACTAAATCTCCTAATTCTTCATGAATTAGGATAGTCGGACTCTACCACACAACTCCCATCAAGACTGGTGAGAATATCGCTGCTCTTGAAGAATTTGAGTCATTGTGTAGTGACTGTTCTTGGGTACTGCAGCTCAGCTACTATTGATGGAAATGTATTGTGACCTGCCTTGTGCTATTACATTGTATCACTAACATACACACATGCACAGACATATACATAAATATATACTCGTAGATATATGTTTGTAGTTCATTAATCTATTCAAAATTTTGAAGAAAAGAGTAGAGAACAAATCTTTCTAATGCTAGTGTGCATCTTGTTAGACACAACGTCTTCCTACTTGTAAAGTTTTAATCGCTGAATTTTTGTGGAAGTTTTTCTTTATTTGAATTTTCTATTTCTAAGTACTTTTCCTACATATCAAATAGTACAGCATAAAAGTTTTTTCCAATTTGATTACAAGTGACATTTAGTGTTCTGCATATATATAACACAGAGAAGCAAGAAAGAGACAAATTTCAGTGAACTAAACACTTTGTTCATGTCAACATATAATAATAAATATAATATTCAAAGAGTATAATCAATGCACTCAAAACTGAAAGTCAAAAATAATTGATAACCTAGCTAGTGTAATCTGTTGATGGTCAGATAAGTTCTTTACCTTGGTTGTCTTTAAGATTACTTCA
>VIAB01001760.1:49792-59862 GCA_009801035.1 Oophaga pumilio | reverse complement strand
TCCCTTGAGGCAGTCATGTCTCTGGCGATCCGAGTTGATCGTCGTCTTTGCCAGACATAGGGAGTCACCTCTGGAGGCGGGAGATCTGGGGTCGAGAGTGGTCTGTACCAAGCCAACTGAGGAACCCATGCAGGTGGGTGCAGCGTCTCATCCAGGCAAATTGTCTGTAGTCCAGCATAAGGGGGGTCTGTGTGGTAAAAAGGGCCATTTTGTGAGCACATGTCCATCTTGACCTCTATTTAAACAGCCGCCGGAAAACTAGTGGGCCCTACCAGCTTCATTACATGCTTTCCTGGACAGTGGGGCGGGGTTTAATTTGGTCAATGCTAAGTTTGTCCAGGACCAAGGCCTCTTCTCTCATACACTGTCCAGACCCATACCCATTATTGCCTTTGACTATGCCCCCCTAAGACAGGGGCACTTTACGCAAGTGGTCCGAGACTTGTGGCTGCAGGTGGTGGCCATACACACTGAGGTGTTAAACTGCTATGTGCTTGAGGGCCTGCTCTCACCTGTGGTACTGGGACTTTCTTGGCTCACTCTGCACAATCCGGTAATTGATTGGCAGACACAGGAAGTGGCTAAATGGAGTATATACTGTTAAGGACACTGCTTTGGTACCCGGTTGGCTGGGGTGGATACCTAGTCCGTGCCCAATTACCTGTCAGACTTTGGGGAGGTGTTTTCTGAGCAGGGGAGCCAAGAACTCCCCCCCATCATCCTTATAATTGTGGCATCAACCTGGTTCCTGTTGCCAAGCTGCCCAAGAGCAGACTCTATAACATCTCAGGTCCAGAGAGGCAGGTCATGAAGGACTATATTACAGAAAGTCTGGTCAAGGGTCCTATCAGACCGTTCTTATCTCCCATTGCTGTGGGGTTCTTTATTGTTAAGAGAAAAGATGGGGGTTACATCCTCGCCTGGATGTCCGGGAACTCAATGCGATCACTGTCTGTGATCCGTATCTGCTTCCTCTGATCCCTGACCTCTTTAATCAAATTGTTGGGACAAAATGGTTCTCTAAAATGGACCTCAGGGGGGCTTATAACCTCATCTGCATTAAATAAGGGGATAGTGTTAGTTTAGGCACAGGCAGCAAAGGGGTTATTCAGTGGGGAGGAGTTAGAACAGAGCAGCACAGAGCAAGAAGGTATAGGACAGTCACTTCTTGATTAGAGTCAGAAGATTCCATGCAGCCTGCACAAGGACAGGGTGCATGCAGTGCAGTAGACAGTTACAGGCCGTGGGAATAAAGCTGCATACAGCAGTAAGGGGCCCAAGGCTGGAGAATAGTGCAGTCAGGCACCAGCTCAATAGGACCATCCCCAGGAAGGATCCAGGGTCTAAGACCGGGGTGGGAGCAGCTGAGATAGCGTTCCCGGCACCTTTCCCAATTGGAACTGGACGAGGGGCTGACAGGTAGCTATTGACATGGAAGGCACAGATGGGACACGGACTGTCCAAAGAGACTGCCCAAATGGCAGGGGAACAGAAGGCAAAGACAGAACAGAGTTTGACTAGAGGTACGGCCGTGAACGTCGGGAGGAAAGAAAGAGGTATTACAGAGAGAATAGAGTCTGCCGAAAGGCAGGGAAAGTACAGTATACGTGGCTCTGTGTGAATTGTGCTGCCAAGGTGATGAATGCCCTTTTAATAAGTAAAGTTGAACTGTTGGAAAAAGACTGTGACTCCGAAGTGTTTTGTGGAACCGCACAGAACTAGTTCAGCACATCTGACGCCGAAGACTGTCTGAAAGTGAAAGTGGAGGGAGACAGGAAAAAGGGGGTAGGCGCAGCTACATCTGTAGACTGCGCAGGTGCCAGATTTCCTGCCCCACAGTGTGAATACATGATAACACACTGTGGGGAGGGATCAGGGGAAAGGCAACGACGCAGGCGCTATAGTCTTCAGACAGTTCCCGGGCAGCGCACACTGCGCATGCCCGGGGACTGATACAAGAGCGCAGGCGCCACACAGAAGCGAAAGGAAGAAAAAAAGCCTGGAAAAGGCGCGGTATCAATGAAGGGGCTTGATGGACGGCTGGGGGGAGGATAAGTCATGGGAACAGGACGTACCTCAGTGACTCATCTAAGGTATGGGGACCGATTTTTAAAACTGAATATTTCAGCGTTCCAGGGGCATAGAAAAAAAAGAGCCACCTTCACAGACTGCAGACTTAGAGCTGCTTAAGGTGGCTCTTTTATTTCAAAATGGCCGGGGGGGGTGACAAGTTCCCTTTAAATTTAGCTGCTTTGTTTTGGAGGCATGGTACTGATTTTACAAACTCACTGCAGGTCAGTTTACGCTCCTATTTAAAAAAAGCACAGTGGGCATGAGATTTCTATGAATCCTATCTTCTTTACTAGAACTGTAATACACTGCTTTTTTATTTTTTTCTGCATCGAAATTGAGCAGTATCAAAAACACACCAAAATCTCATTATGGGAACTTAGTCTAATTGCCTGTGGCCACCAGCAGAAAAACCATTTCCTTTTTGGAGGTTTGTTTTGCCATTGCCTCTCCAGTGCACCTGTTGTCACTTTCAATTGAACCAAAGTAGGTGAAATTGATTTACAAGCACTTTTGCCTCCTAACTTGACAGACTGATATCCCGGAAGTTTTCATTGACTTATGGTTATACTTTGATGCTTAAAGGGGTTGTCTAGGTAAAACAAGGTACATGCACTGGGGCTCATATAGATTTTTAGATCTCTCAGGGAACTTTTATCCCCTACACAAAATGGAGTGGCAAGTTGGACACAAGACTCCATTCATTCTCTATGGGGCTCCCGATTTAAGTTGAAAGTTGTGCTCAGCTGCCCCATAGGAAATTAATGGAGCTGCAGACGGGTATGCTCATTACAGCTCCATTGTAACAGGGATAACATTTCTGCCAATCGATGCGAGTCCCAGTAGTCAGGACACCACTGAATAGCAAATTATCTAACGTGTGGATAGGTGATAACTTATATTCACTGAACAACCCCTTTAATTGTATTTTTGGAGCAGTATTTTCCCCAAAAAACTCCTAGAAAATTCAGATTTTAATGTAAGTCTCATTTTTCTTCTGTTTTAGTATTTTTTTATATTAGTATTTGTGTTATTTTATCGTTTCTTTTCACTTTTCATTTATGTTCATTAGCTTGCTTCACCTTAAAACAAACTGCGGTTTATTCCCAATTTGCTATATGACCTAACATATTAGCTTTTACTATAATCTCATCTCCCGCAATGCATTTCTCTATGTTACTCGGAAACTAGCATAATTCCAAATTTAGCTCTAGATGTGAATAGAGACAAAGTCATAATTTTAATTGGCTTCAAAGGATAAGAAAAACATAGCTAATTTTTTTTATTAAAGGGAAGCATGAACAATGGGCAAAATGAACCAAACACTGCCTACTGCATTACTAGCTAGTATGTTTAATCAGAAAAAAAGCTCCATCAATTCAGACAAAAACATAACGTGTAGCTGGGGACAAGGTGTTTAGTCCAGGAGGTGTGTCCCCACCAACTTCTCCCCGCCCACTCAGCTGGACTGACAGATCAGTAAGGAGATAGACCGGACCGCGTGTACCTGCATGCCGAGTAAGGAACTGAAGAGGCTGCATCCCCTGTTCCCAGGGGGAAGCCTGAGAGAGGTGGACCTTCCCCTGCTGCAGGGGGAAAGAAGGAGAGAGACGGAGCCTGTGCCATGATGGATTCTCACCTGTCAGATACTCCGTCAAAACGACCCGTGCCGCTGTTGCCGGTGCCACCGTTGGAACCCTCAACTTGCTCACAACAGAAGTCTACAGTCCGATAAGTTTTACCTCTTTATTACTGAACTCTCATTCATCCCTCACCTACCCTGCCATCCTCCCAGTTCTGCCCAATTCCTTACCGTCACCCAACAATCCCCCAGTCCCTGCGTGGAGCACATCCCCTGTAAAAAAACCTGTTTAACCCTTGCTCTGCCTCCCCGTGCATGACTGCATCCCGCGTTCCTTCAGGTTATTACAAGTGGCGTAGTCGGCAGGATGCAGTCTTCGTACGCAAAGACCAAGCGGTTTGGGGCAGCTCCAAGGGCCAGTTTACCGCTGGGGACAATATTGAACAATCTCCCTAAGTTCACTGGGAATAATACTATGCTGTGGAGTTGGACTGAGCATGTAAGGGGGGTGATGAAGATGTATCCCATGGCTCCAGCCCTAGAAGCAGAGGTGGCTATGATGGCTTTAAATGGTGAGGCCAGGGACTCTGTCATGTTGCGACCCCCCACAGATAACAGACACCCTGGGAAAAGTGTTGGTAATTCTTGAGGAGACGTATGGGGGCCATACGGGCATAGGAGAATTACGTATGCATCTGTTCAGGTGTATTCAAAGAGAGGAGGAGACAGTGAGCCTGTTTATGAATGTGCTGCAGGAACTGCATACTGCCATTGTTCGCAAAGACGGCGTAGCGTAGGGTCCATTGACGTAGTGCTGGGAGACTAGCTAGTGACGGGCCTACGTGACATGCTGCTGAAGCAGGCTCTGAGGGAGCGTTTGCGCGTAAAACCCAGTATGACTTTCTCTGAGATGGGGAAGAAGCGCGCATAGGTGAGCAGGAGCAGGGGTTTGCAGCCTTGACAGGGAAGGTCCGGAGTTGCGGAGTACCCAGCCCGAATGAAGAAGAGCCAACATGGAGCCGTGATTTGTGGCTGGAAGTGAGTGGAATTCGGGAAGAAGTTGAGAGCCTGAAAGAAGCCCTTGCTGTTGTCTTGGGGAACAGCATCATACCCCAAAGTAAATCACGGAAGCTGGTGAAGGTAGTTAGAGGAGAGGTGCGGAGCATGAAGGAAGCTTCAATGGCGACGCCAGAGTGCAACCCCAGTATCCAGGAGTGAAGAGCAGAAGCTAGTGAGGTATGCTTCCCGCCAAGGTCGATGAACCAGACCAAAGCGCCCACCAGACAGACGTGGACGTAAGTGTTGGGCGTGCGAAAGAGTGGGACGCCTGTCCAGAAATTGCCCTACCGGAGTAAAACTACAGCAAAGATACGCACACCCCTTTGAAGGTCCTGCTAATTGTAGGGAACGTCGCCCCTGGAGGGAGTGGTACGGCAGGAAGAGAAGAGCCCCACCTAGAGCAAGACAGTACCACAATGTCAGACGCCGAGAAGAGGTTTAGAAGGTGTCGAACGTCTATGGTTGAATGACTGCGCTGTCCCGACGTGTGGAGGCGAGCATGGTGGAACTCCAACTTGAGTCTGAAGGTTCTGTCTGCGAAACTCAGCCCGAAGGAAAGGAAGGGATGTCCACCCGAGGAGGCAACCAAAGTGTTTTGCTACCTTGTCTATCACAAGTTCCCGAAGAAGGGGAGAAAGTGCCAAGTGTTCCTGCGATGCTCGTTCTTGAGGTCCTAGTTGATGAGAAGGAAGAACCACTAATGTCGTCCCCTGAAGTGGAGAGTGTGCCTGTCGTCAGCTCACGAGATCCTGACTGAATGGAAGAGAAGAAGCAGCTGTGTGAGACAGGGAGTGTGGCTGAGAAGCCATGGGAAGTGATGCCTGCAGAGCCCGGCGTTGGTGACAAAGGGTCCGGCCTGCATGGTCTTAATCCATCTGATTCTAGTTTTGACGAGAATGCTCCTGTTAAAGAGAGGTGGAGCTATGGAGAAGAATTACCTGTACTAAGCCCCCAGACTGAGGAGTCCAAGCAAGAAGTCACTAAGGTTTCCGATAATGACAAAGAAAAGGACGAACCGTCTGCTCAAACGTCTGCAAGTGGCAAAGCTAAGAAGAAGAAGAAAAAGAAGACAAAGCCAAGTTCATCCGAAGAATTTTCTTCTGCAGCTGTTGAAGATGAAGATGAGGATTGGAATATCTTTGACCAGCCTTACTGGAAGAACATGGCGCCAGAGAGGCAGGAGGAATTGCAAAAATTGTGGACAGCTGTAGGCCCTCAAGTTAGCATCCTGAAGTACAAAGAATCCTCGCCCGTGGAATGCGAGTTAAAAGAGAGGGGGAATGTAAGGAGATAGACTGGACAGCGGGTGCCTGTATGCCGAGTCCGGGACTGAAGTGGCTGCATCCCCTGTTCCCGGGGAGCAGCCTGAGAGAGGTGGACCTTCCCCGCTGCAGGGGGAAAGAAGGAGAGAGACGGAGCTTCCTGCTGACAGGAGGGGGCGTGGCAAGCCTAAAAAGAGAGCGCAGACAGAGAAGGAAGGGAAGAGAAAGCGCGCGCTGCAGAGAGGGTCAGCGCCGAGTGATTGCAGCGCGCTCTGCGTCCCCCATCTGAGAGTGCTGGGCCTGTGACAGGACGTGCTGCAACTGTCCAGGACAGGGGCTGTACTGCTGGGGTAATTAGCCATACAGAGCCGTGCCAGAAGAATGAAGCCATGCGGAGCTAAGCCAGGTGCCGTACCCAGTGTGATAGTGAGTACTGCACACTCTCTACCCAAGAGTGACCACATACCTGACAGACCCTTTGCATACAGATCACTGGAGGTGGACAATAGACTGACAGCGTACCGCCACCCATCACACCAAAAGGTGACTCAACTTTATAGAGAGAAAGACTGTAATGCGCAGTGAGGAGCAGGTGACTAAGCCAGAGCCCTGTAGCCGAGGACCTGTGTATAGCGCATAACGAAGTCTCGCTCCAGCGGTCCCTCACACTGGACTCAGTCCCGTTTTAGACAGGTTTGAGCACTGGAAATCTTCTTGCCTCTCAGAGACTTCGCCGAGACATCACGTGCCGCTGTTGCTGGAGCCACCATGGGATTCTCACCTGTCAGAAATTCCATCAAGATGACCCGCGCCGCTGTTGCCGGTGCCACCGTTGGAACCCTCAACTTGCTCACAACAGAAGTCTACAGTCCGATAAGTTTTACGTCTTTATTACTGAACTCTCGTTCATCCCTCACCAACCCTGCCATCCTCCCAGTTCTACCCCGTTCCTTACCGTCACCCTACAATCCCCCATTCCCTGCGTGGAGCACATCCCCCTGTAAATAAAGCTGTTTAACCCTTGCTCTGCCTCCCCGTGCGTGACTGCATCCCTCGTTCCTTCAGGTTATTACAGATCTCTGCCTATACACCAAAACGTATGTACTCCAGTTAGGCTGAGCTACAACATAACAGTTTTAGCAGAGGCATAGCTGTGGGCGAACAATTTGCATATATCCCAGAGGAGCATTGCGGCTTAAAAGTCTCCTCATCTCGACATGGTCAGCATGTCAGTCTCCGCAAAGGAGAAATGTTACCCCTTGGATAGAAGAAAAAAGACATGTTTTTCTAATCCTTGGCAACCCTTCTAATTAAAAATTTAGCACAAGGAACATACAGCTTTATATGTTTGTTTTTTTTGCTGCTTTGCAATTTCTTTATTTTGTCTGCAGTCTGTGGCTTTACAGATGGAGACCCACAAATTGGAAATCACATGGTAACACAAGTTTTATTAACCCATTTGGCAATTTTTGCACTTTATACACATCCAATACACAATTGTATGTAAGATATTCATACAATTTTTGTGGCATTATATAGCCTATCAAAACGCAAAAAATGCATCGGTAAAAAGATTCAGTTGCATTAGGCACAACGGATTTACAAAAGTTGCTCAGCAGTGTGCACAGTATTCTGTATAGTCTACATTACTGTTCCAGGCGGTATACCCTAGAACAGAATGCCAGTCTGCATAAATATGTCCATATGTTCATAAGCCTTGCTTTACTAGTCTCTAATATGCAATAAGCCACCCTACAGCTTTATGAGGTCTTCCTAAAACTGTACATTTCCCACATTGCGGGAGCGGAGTTATGTTCTTGCTGTCTTTGCATAGTCTGCTTTGAAGAATCCTATTAGTCCTTAAACAACTGCCCTATGGCACTATAGATCGTCTAGCGGGTTTTCTGGGGGCCTGATTAATGCTGATTGCTCTCAGCTACTATAGAGCTCAGTAATGAAAGCCTTTGATATCTCTCCTCCCGGAATCATCTTCGGGATCGTTTTCCTGCAATCACTCTTCTCTCGGCCCCCCTGGTGTTGTTACACCTTGTCTGCCTACGCAGTGCTCCGAGCACACAGGTCCCTGGATGTCTCTGCAATTTGTTTCTTTGTGCCAAAGCGGGGGCTTAACAACTGTCTAGCAAACAGACTGCAACTAGGGTTAATATAAAGAAATATACCGCCATTTAGTTCCCCCAGTATTTTTGGTTATGTATGCCTCATTTGTTCAGTATCGTAGTTTCTGCAGTCTTTTTATGGCTGATGACTTTTCAATGGACTCTTATTGCTTCTAAAACAATCTAAAACACAGTATTTATCAAGCACAATTTCTGCAAGTTAGAGACGAAAAAATATGTTTTGCGGTGCTGATGCCAATATCGCATCTTTCTGCAGTGGAAAAGGCGTAAAGCTGAAAAATGAGAAAATTCTGCAGCTAGAAAATAGCATCAGAGTACAAAAAGAAACCCATCGTGTAATATTCTAGACCTTTAACTCCTAGTGGGTTTTCTTTCCAGTAAAAGAAGCCAAAACTATAAATGTAATTTACAAGTAACTATAATAAAACAGCAAGAACGAGTTTGGATTTGGCATTGAAGTGTAGAGAAAACGGTTCCCCAACTGGTACCTCGAGTTTCCAATGTGTTCAAGCTCCTATTATATTATTATTTCTAGTACAATCGTTCTTGCTGCAGACAGGAGCAATCCCAGGCTTGAGCAGGGCAGACTCGCGGAAATCAAATTCTCTGTGGTTGCCTTCAGAACCCATTGACAAACTATATACAATTATTTAGGTGGTTTGTATGAAGCACAGGATACAGACAATTCTAAAACAGTATGCAGTCTGTTCGGGGTCCGGAAGGAAAGCCACAGACATTTTATTTTCCTACTCCATGCTAAGCTTCAAATCTGGAGAATGAGCAGTATATTGAAGAATTGCTGTTTTCTAAAATTATCTATAATCTAGGTATCTTCAACACCAGAATCACATGTTGAAAGACACAATTCTTTTAATTACGCTCCTCAACATTCAAATTGCAACATCAAGTGGGAAAGTTGGGGCGTTATGGAAAACACCAGATGAATAGACATGTTAGTGATATACAAATTATGAAAAAATTAGCGCGACATTCAGAAATTCCTGCACTTATATGCCATGGTTACTATTGGAGAGGTTATTAATTGTTTTCAGAGAAATGTTCTGCCATGCTGAATGCAATTGGGAAAATCATCAAGATCCACTGCTGGCAGCTCCCATTGCAATTTGTGACCAATGATGTTCCAAATGTGCTCGATGGGACACAACTCTGGAGACACTGCAGAGCATTGTACCATATTTAGGCTACACAGGCTGCTCACAGTAGCACAAGTAACATGCAGCCTCCTGTTGTCATGTTGAAAAATGGTTCCCGGACCCTTTGGAGAAATTTTGTTTCGCGATTGATTAATTCTGTATTACATGTGAAATTAGATGTCACATATCAAGCCTAACGTGTTAGTGTCTACACCAACCATCTAAAGATGTTTGCACAATATTGGTCTATGTAAAGGAACCCATTTATGTTAACACATGTATGCACTAATGAAACATTGTAAAAGGTGTAGTGCAGCGGGGTTGGTGCAGTGTGACAGGTAGGCAGGGACCACAGGAAAGTTCAAAGCAAATGTCTTTTAATGTCCAAAAAACTCACAAAAGAAACAGCACATGGAAATCCTCCAGATCGCAGCCGGGCATCAAAACAGTCCTACATCCATCACCTGTTGCCGTGGACAACTGCACCACCGTGCTACGCTGAGGGGTGCCAGGCCTTTTGGCTCTGCTTGGCTCCATGTTACCTCACACAGTCTGAGTGTTGCAGAGCCACCTGCTCTGCAAGTTTGCAAAACCCAGACTGACACACCCAACCCTTTCAGGGTTTTTAGCTGAAATCTGTGGCCATGGGCCACTTATAAGACCTGGCTTGAAGGGAGTGAACTACCCCACTACCATCCTGTAGTTCACTCCAAAAATAAAAGCCCTTAACGGGTTTGCCTGAACATTTCCTTGGCCAAATTGCTTGACCAGGTCCACACTTACTTTTATTTTGCCTTGTGACTCA
>VIAB01001760.1:19950-30497 GCA_009801035.1 Oophaga pumilio | reverse complement strand
AATTGAGAACGGCAATGGTCAGCCGAGGTTCCAATAATCAAGAAATCGTCTAAGTATGGTACAATCAAGATGTCATACTCTCTTAGATAGGCCATAACTTTGTGAATACCCGAGGGGCCATTAAGAGCCCAAAGCGTAATGCTCTATACTGAAAGTGACGGATTACACCATTCATGGAAACCGCCACTCTCAAAAAACGTTGGTGATCTGCACAAATATGTACATGGTAGTATGCATCTTTCAAATCTAAAACCACCATAAAACAGTTTTGAAATAATAATTTTATGGCCGAACCAACTGTTTCCATTTTAAAGGGTTGAGCTACCAGAAATTTATTCAGACACCGAAGATTAATGATAGTTCTGTAAGAATTATCGGGTTTTTTCACCAGGAATAAGGAAGAGTAAAAACCTTTACCCTTCTCTAACGTTGGTACCGGTAATAGGACCTTTTTGTGGCACAAATCTGTTATTTCTATCTCTAGGGCCAACTCCTGAATTTTAGAGGAGCGTATAGGAGTCATCATGAATCTATTCCCAGGAACTGAACTGAAGTCAAGCTTCAGACCTGCTGATATAACTCCTCTCACCCAACTGCTGTTGGTGATTTGGACCCAGGATAGATAATGGGCTGACAGTCTGCCCCCTACGGGCAGAAGAACGCCCAAACTTGAACCCGGTACCTTTCTTCCTCCTGTCCTCCCATTTGAGACGGTCTCTAGCCGGCTTTCTTTGACCAAACTTCCTCCTACTAATTGGCCGTTGACAGGATGAGGGCGCTAGGCTGGGGAATTTCTTTTTCTCATCCCCTGCTTTTTCCAACAGCTCATCTAGGACAGGCCCAAGGAGATATTCTCCTTCACAGGGTATGGCGCACAGTTTGGATTTTGTCTGTATGTCGCTTGGCCAGCATTTAAGCCACAGCGCCCTGCGGGCACCATCCTGACGGAATCTACTGACTCCCCAGAGAGAAAAGCTGCAGCCCCCTGTATTGTTGTTAGGGCACCTAAGATTGAGTCCCAGGGAACCCCTTCTTTTAGCTGGGTCTCTACCTGGTCTAGCTAGACCATCATAGATCTGGCCATGCACGTGGATGCGACTGCTGGTCTTAAGGAACAGGCCGCCATCTCCCAGGCTCCTTTGAGAAAAATGTCCGCCTTCCTATCCAGGGGATCCTTAAGGGCCCCCATATCATCAAAGGGTAAGGAAGATTTTTTAGATGCCTTGGTGACCGCGGCATCTAAGTTGGGCGCTTTATCCCAAACGCTGGTGGCTGGCTCATCGAAGGGATATCTTCACTTAAGAGCCAGCGGTAGAGAGCCCTTCTTCTCTGGCTTCCTCCATTCATGGAGGATTAGCTGGCAGATTTTTTTATTCAAGGGAAAGGTCCTTCGCTTCTTCTGATCTAACCCTTTAAACATAATATCCTGCATGGACATTTCTAGTCTGGGCTCCACTATCCTCATCGTACCCCTGACCACTTTTACTAGCTTGTCCACATGGTCTAGGGGCAGACAAAAGCGGCTGGAGTCCTTTTCAGATGAGGAAGCCGATATGGATGGATCAGTTGATTCCTCATCTCTCCTCCAGTCTGCCTGATGAGTCCGACTCTGGAAGATCTCTCTGCTTAGGACTTTCCGCCTGCGTCAGTGATCTTAGGGAATCCCTTACTTCAGACCTGATGAGGTCCTTCAGATCCACGGTGAAGTTGGGGGTCTCCTCAGCCACCTGATGGAATACCAAAAGGGGGGAATCTAGACTGTCCTTGGCTAGAGCTACTCCCCCCTCCCCACTTCCTGAGACCTCACCGTCTACTGGATACAGGGGGGCATAATTTTTTCGGACAAGAGTCCGGAAGGGGGCATCCACAGAGGGCGCATTCCCTGTGCCTTGATTTATCTGTGCATTTCTTCCCCTAGAATGAGAGCATAAGGGGGAGGCTCGTCACTGAGTGAACAATCACGAAGATCACTTACCAGTGTCTGCCGAAAAATAGGTACCGGAATACGTGGGAGAGATGTCCTGGATGAAGCCGTCACCTGCCGACTGGAAGAGACTGGAAGAGACCTTCCGACCTGACTGGTTCCGGTTGGTCTCCCGGGTCTTCTGACGAGTCTGCTTTGGGGCTTCATGTGGCTGCAAAGGTTGCAGCTGCTCATCCTCCATCCTGAATGAATGGGCAAGAAGCATGGGTCCCCCTGCTTGGCTGCCTTATATATCTCTCCTTCCGGTACACAGCAGCCTATGCTCCGCCTCCCCCCCAGCCTCCCCTGCCTCTGAATCGCCCTATACAGGGCTCCTGTCGCCCAGGATGGCGGCTGCCATCTTTTGGGAGTCCGTGCATGCACAGTACCGCACCAGGCGCCCACGACCCGGAAGTGCCCGCCGGCTCCGCCCCCGGACATCACCCGGCACCAAGATGGCTTTTTCTGGCATCGGAGCGCCCGGGAGAGGGAACCCCATGCGCCAGTCGGCACCGAGACCCCGGGTGCCGCTACCCCACCCCACCGCCACCCGACGCTGTCCACAGGGAGCTCCCTGGAGTTTTACCACGTGACGGAGAGGAGAGGGAGCACCCGCACATACCAGCATCACCGCCAGGACCAGTGAGGCGACCTTCAGGGAGGCTGGGGCAATACTTACCCCAGCATTGCTACCTCCGGAGGCAGCGATCCTACGGACCCTGCTCCCTGCTGTTTGTCCACTGCCATGCTATTCAGCCAGGAGCACCGTGGCGCTTCAGGATTACCACACCGGCCGAGGTAGGAGACCCCCCGCTACCTGAGCTGACCGTCCGGGCCTGGGACACCTTGCACGATCTGTAGGATCCGGTCTCCAGGAGCAGGAAACCAACTGATGCGTATGAGAGGGCCGCCCTTTTTGTATCTGTAGGTTTCCTGTTCCTGAAGGGTGGATCCCCTCTCTCGTGGTGCTGTCATGGGAGTCCGAATAAAACATATTTCTTAAAGTCAAAAGTACTAGACTGATTGTCTTTATGACATAGACAACAGAAGGGTTCATTTCACCACGCCATTTAGACCATGACCATACTAGATGAAATCTACAGTGGTATCTAAAGAAAATGCAGCCTATACCGTGTAGATATTACATTACATGAGCCTATGGACTGTAACCTCAGAGTAGTGGACATCAGTAGTGATGGGCGAACCCCTGAACATTTGAGTCCGGTGTGTTCAGCCTAACAGTTAAAAAAAAAGTTTGGTTCGGGTACCAGAACAGTACCCGAACCCGGACCCCATTCAAATGAATGGGGGGCCTAATAACCATTGTTTTCCATGCTGTCAAATATAGCAAAGCTACATTTTTTACAAAAAGCCAAGCTAAAGCAGACAGCTCAGGGCTGGTATTCTCAGGCTGGTAAGGGGCTATGGATATTGACCCCGCCTAAAAATAGCAGCCCACAGCCACCCCAGAAAAGGTGCATCTATTAGATGCACTAATTCTGGAGCTTTGCCCTGCTCTTCCCACTTTCCCTGTGGCAGGTTGTAAGTGGGGTTAATATTTGTGGGGTTGATGTCGGCTGCTTTATGACCGTTGACATCAAGCACACAAGTTAGTAATGGATAGGCATCTATAAAAAACAAGTTCACTGAATGAAAAGTTTCTTATAGCGCAGGCGCAGGCTGATGAATACTTCCATCATTCGCCACCTGCCCTCGCTGTTATTATCGGCAGCAGTCGTAGGCTGATGAGAGTAGTACTCCCATCAGCTGACACCTGTGACTGGGGGTAAATTTTTTATCACCGGTCACAGCTGCTTGCTCACGCTGTCATCTGACCAATGGTAATTCTCTTTCATCCGATTTTCGGGGTGCCAAACCTGGAGAAGTCTGTGTTCGGGGTCCGTATCTGAACAGAGGACGTGTCACGATCCATTTGTGGATCTGTGGCAGATCTGGCTTTTAATATTAAAACTTTTTTCTTTCAGGCCATCGGGGATTAATGTCTGTTTTTCCCCCCAGTGGCCTGCTGGTGTAATTGCATTACTGCATTGTTGCTGGGTCAGCCAGCTGGGTGGTGAACACTCCCACCATCCTTTATAGAGTCACCTGATGCATCAGCTGACTGTTGGTGATACAGGTCCTTCTGGAGACCAAGCAGGGGTAGCAGCTTGCTGAGTGCAGTGATGCTTCAGCTGTTACCTTGATCTGGTGACTTTATCCTGCTGTGTGAAGCTTTGCAGCAGAAAGCTGTGTGGTGTTTTTGTTGCATTTACCCTTTGTTGTCTGTTCCTTTCCTTTGTGTTTCATTAGTGCAGTAGTGTGACTAGGGCTCTCACCGGCCTGTTCCCTATATAGGGATTAGTGCAGGGCAAGTGAGGGTTTTAGGTATCCTGCTCAGCGACGGGGTGAAAGAACCCATATAGGGATGATAGGGAGATCAGGGCACATACTTAGGTGAGTACAGGAGGTGTCCATTTTCCCCATTCCCTATCGCAGGGCCCACCTTTGTTAAAGTTTCCCCGGTGTTCCCTTGTGTGTTTTGCCGTCTGGTGACCGACCAACCGTTGGGTCGCGTCACACCAGGACAGTCACTTTGTGACAAGGTGACTGGTAGGGACCCTGAACTTTACTGTTCGGGTTCTCCCATCTCTGGACATCAGCATCTTTTTCAGTTCCAGAGTAACTTACATTGAATGTAATAAATACTTTTAAAATTTTACAGTGGCCATTTGGGATTAAAATGAAGCACACCCCAAACTGCTTCTTTATAGCTATGACTCTTCAGATCTCGGAATTTTATTTGGATATAACTGAATCCTCCTCCAATCCATGCCTGTTTTCTAGGTTTCTGGGGGCTTCAGCAGTGCCAGAGAGATTTTCCAAATCATCTGGGAGGTTTCCTTATTTTCCCAGATCCTTCTAGATTTTTCGAGAAGTATTATGTAATATGACAATAATATAACAATATAATATTACTTTTGGTAGCAAAAATAGGCCATGCTTCCTTGAAGGCTCTCATATACCTTAAAAAAGGTTGTCCAAACATGTCAGCATTGATCAGCAAACCATCTAATGTGAATGGAGCCTATTGAAACCCGATCATTTTGTTTATGTGGGAGACAAGTTTTCTGGAAGTGACAACTTTTCTCATGGAGAACTTGCGAATGGCCTGTTGAGCTAAACATTCATATTCATTGAAAAAGCAAGAGAAACAGCTATCATCAGTACAAGAGTTTGTCCAACAGCAATCTAAAATGCATGGACACCATTACGATCAGATAGCTTATGCTATAGCATTATACAAATGAACAGAGAAAAATTAACAGGGCTATGGTCCGATAGTGTAGTCGGTACTCTGTGGCTGCCAGACCAGTGCACTGCGATTATCCTACCTGCCGGCATCCTCGACACCTCTTCTGATTAGTTGGCCTGGTGTCATATTTGAAGTATAATGCATGCATGATGTTGCAATGGGTCTACTAGTCAAAATAGGTGGAGACAAAAGTCGGGAGGTAAGAAGAGATTCACTGGCCTCTGATCCGAGAGCCACAGACTACTGACGTTGCATTTGGACAAGGGTCCTGCAAATCTTGTTGCTCATCTCTACATATCAACAATAAAAAAAATAAAGCTTTTAACCAATAGCTTCCTGAGGTCAATTCAACAATGGCTGCAGGAGCAAACATTCTTAGACCACATAAGGACCTACGGTACGCTAAATTTCCTCTCTTATCTCGTGTGCAGAGATCTTCCACTACTACAATTTGTAGGCGTCCATTAGGGAGCAATGATGTCAATCAGGCATGAGTCACCTATTTCATTAGTTTTAGTGAATGACGCTCTCATCTCTGAGTAGGCAATAATTGCACATAATGTAAGCTGTAAAATAGAAAATAAGACATTTCTGTCAACGTTGAGAAGAAAACACTGTACTTGACTTGCTGCATAAAGAGGAACGGTCACTTGCCTAAATACGTAATTTTTTAACCTGGTGTAAATGCTGCTGTTCCGCTGCATCTGGCATTGTTTTTGTAAATAAAAGCAGTCGTTTTTATCCTAAAGGGTGTGGTCATCAACAGGCCCATAATGAAAACAAGAGGGTCAAGCCCCTTCAGTTAAACAGCTAAATTTACATACAAAGAAGAGGGGGCCGATCTCAGGAGAGGCATAAGAACAAAAAGAAAACAATACTATATTCAGAACTGCTGTGATAAAACATGACATTTACACCATGTGACAGGTTTGAGTAATTGGAGCAATATTGGTTGCAAAGGTGGATTTAAGTATGATTACACCAAAAATATATTATTTTGTTCTCGGTATGTAGAGGTCTAAAATGGTAAGCAAAAAAATGCATTGTAATCCCAATAAAAAGCACAAAGTCTATAAATCACATGTGGCCACTACAGGAAGCGTGCCAGACCACTACATACACAGACATCAGAATCCTTCATTACCCTGTACTTTAAAACTTTTCATATTGAGTGATCCTGCAGGAATCTTTGCCCGTCTGTTTTATTTCTGTCCCTAGACCCCAATGTTTTGTTCAAAATGACCCCTAGAGAAGCCTTTCTGAGCATCTGTTTCTTTTTGAGCAGCTGATGGCCTCTGACTACTCATTTTGCAGCTGGTTCATTTTCAAATTGGGAGGAATTGAAGGACTTGGACAATGTGTCGGTAAATGCTTCTTCCAAATGTTAGACTTTTATGCACTGTCTAGTCTTGCTTGCAGAATGATTTCAGCATTAAGGGCTGACAGCCTCGAACATGTTACCAGCTGATCTACGAGTATACATTTAGTGAATGTATGCACCCCTTAAGACACACAGATAAACTGAAATGTCAGAGCGAAACCAGCAGGAGGAGGAAGGAGGAGGATAGGGACAGTGATGTCAGCTAGCATCCAGCTAAACACAGACTCCTGGGGCTCTTGTCACAACCTTTGAAGTAAAAATCTCACATGCACAAGGGATGCACATACAGCAATCATATACTGTTGGTCCAGCTTTAGGAATGTAGGAATCTAGTTTTACAGTCAATTGTCATATAAAATAACATTTTTTGGCAAAGAAAATTCGTGTCTCTGACCAATGTACCAATGCATCAACCTAAATCTAACGAGAAAATAAGAAATGGGATCAATACTGAATAGAGAACACTACCCTTGTGAGTGCTACATTTCTCCATTTTTCATCTTTCGTCCATATTTATGAAGCTTGGATTTCAGCAGATGGAGAGTAACGCTACAGTAAGTAATGTGTCTTTCACAACATAGAATAGATGAAATAGAGATTTTCAAAATAGTCATAAGATTTAATGATAGAGGGTGGGTTGTCCTGTAAGAAGAAGAGAAGCCCTTCCCTTGGTAAGAACATAATGTCTTTGCCTATGTCCTTTGGTGTGAAAGCCATGGTAGGTGGCAGTTCTGAAAGTGAAGATCATCATTCTCAAAATTTTTCAAGCCTGAATGCTTACTGGGAAGATTTATAGCTTTATCAATCATTAATACGTAGATAATTCTGAGTGCAGCCATCAAAAACGCTGTCCTGGACTTTATGCATAAAGTCTTTACAACCCGGTAAGGTCAAAGTAAAATATACCGAGCACAAGCTTCATAAATTTACCACGCACCATATCACTGACCACTCATAATGTGTCATCCTCAGTGAAGAACATTTCCACAAGACCATTACCAAAGCCCTCAAGCTGTTTATATATCAAACTATGGCAATGATCGAGCTACAGAGGTAGGAATGTATGAGGTGCACAAAAAAAATAGAATTATGGTAGAGAACTGACATCTATAAAGGCAGTCAACAATAAACTCAAATACTTTGAATATCTTTAAATATTCTGCAACCTTCTTACTGCTGCCTTCTTGTACTGGTTATCTCCTTAGATTAAGGATTAGAATAATTCATTAGAGTAAAAGATGTACCTCATCATAATAACCTTGTCAGGGACACCGCACTGCACATGCTCACTGAGCCAGTGCACATGTCCTGAGTGAACCAACTGTGCCCCAAGATACCTGTAAGCAGAGCCGCAGCAGGGAAGACGTGTGTTTCTGTGGAACAGGACCTTCCGCAGCATGTGACAGCCAAGGGGCGGAGCCGGCCACACGTCTCTCAGAGGCAGCAGTAATGATTGATGTGTACTGCAGACTAACAGGACCTGCAGCACATGACTGCTGGGGGCGTGGCCTAAGCTCCAGAGATCTAGGAACTGCAGGAAAACTCCTAGCAGGGTAACAACGAGATAAAGTTACCAAGGGGCAAAGACAGGGACGAAAACCAGGACAGGCCGAGATCAGAGCACAAGATAGCACGACAGTACCAAAGGGTTAGACAGAACGGATAGTCAGGACGTAGCAATAGATCAGTAAACCAGAGCGGGCAATAGACAGTACAATAGGGACCAAACTGTAACGGAGTATCGATAGCCAAGCCAGGAGGTCAGAACCGGAGAAGACAATATTAGCAAAACGTGAGACAGAGAGCAGAGTGAGTAAACAGACCGGGTCATACACGGGAATCAAACAAGCAGAGCAGTATATACGCAAACCAGGGGGGTCAAATACACAGTCACAACGAAAGTATAGCTGACAGAGAATCTCCCTCTGGACTGGGTATAAATACCCTCCCAGATCCAAAGGGAGGCCAGCAAAAGTTAACCCTGACTGGACAGGACATTAACCATGTCCTATACCATGACAAACCTGATATGTCATAGATATACATGGACAATGGGGTGACTTGAAGATCCTGGGCGCCAGTGCACAATCTTCAACAATGTTCCCGACTATCATCTATCTTTCATAGCATTGGCCTTCTCATATGGACCAAAGAGACATTTTTGGCCTTGCCACATTACAGGGATAGGTGGCAAGTGAACCCTTAGATTTGGTCAAGGTTAATGGTGTCTACAATGCTAAGAAATTCAGTCTGATGATTATCTATCATGCAATGTCATCCTGCGAGACGTATGATTAGCTCCAAATTTATTCCTCCACAGGAAACAAAAAATCTAAACATACAGCCAATGTAATTAGGAACTATCATTGTGTAAAATATGAGTCCTGAACGTGATGACATGGCCCTAACAGAGCCCTGATGTCAGCATTATCGAGTCGGTGTGGGATTAAGAAGAATTGTGCAAGCCTACATTCACAGAAAATCTCTGGTTCTCCAAGATATTTGGAAAAACCTCCCTGCCAAGTTGCTTCAAAAACTTTGTGCAAATGTACCTAGAAGAAATGATGCTGTTTTGAAGGCAAATAGTGGTATCACCAAATATTGATGTGATTTAGATTTTTCTCTTCTGTTGATTCACTTTGCCCTGCACCTTTTGCGCGAGTCCCTGCCAGTTCTCAAGTCATTTGCAGCAATGGGCGGGGTTTCTTCTTTCGCTGCGCATATCTGGGGCGGGCACCGATCATGATGGAACGTCTTCTCCAGGTAAAAGACCTTTGGCCGGATGGGCTTTCACACCATTTTGTCCACAGTCGTCCATGATGGGTGGCGCCCACTCTGGTTTTCGAACCTTCGTCAGTCATCTTGGGTCTCTCAACAGTCGCCATCTTAGCTTTTTCCGGGGTTATTCCACTTTCTGTATGCAAGGACTCTAAATCCAGACAACTATGCCAAGTTGTAAGGTGCGCAGGGTGATAGTCATGGGCATGGGGCTGCTGTGTTCCCATACCCTGGTGCATAACACTCATGTTTTGGTCACAGGCCTCTTCTGTCTCCAGTTCTTCAACTTCGGGAACTGCCACACACACATTTTGGGACATTAAATTTGTTTTATAATAAAGAAGTTTACTTAACTGTACATTTTCATCATATTGAAACACGCAGTATTGGGCACAAACATTTCCATTTTCAATGTCTATAGCACAGCACGTTCTGATGATCGCTGTTCACTTGCCCAGAGCTATCCCTTTCCTCTCTGGCATCTCTGGCCTATGGGATACTTCATCCAGCTCTGCAGCCTCCATGAGTTCAATCCCAATTCCTTTGTGCAATTTCCCATCTGACTTCCTTTCCTAGGAAGACATTAAGGCACGCTTCTCAGTGCTGCAGTTGAACCGTAGGTCCCAGACGTTCCAGGAATGTCCACTCCGAGTTTATGGCTGACATTCTCATACTGCTGAACAGCCCAGGCTCCTCAAGCCCTCAGACCTCCAACTACTGCTTTCTCTCCATCTAATCTCTTACTCTCACCAGGAGGTCCCTCCCACACTGGAGCTGTTCCTGAATACATTAACTGTCCTACTATCCTAAACCTGTCTACTTTCTGAACTTATTGTGCCCACCACTGCCCTATACCCAATCCTATGTTATAGCTAAACCTTCACCTATGTCCTGTGTACTGATATTATCCTTTCCCTATATCTAATATATTTATCAGAACACATTGAGTCATCCACATATTATAACAATACATTAACCGTGCACCTTGGTGCCTATAAGGTTTTATGCAATAAAGAACACTTTTTCATTTACACAGGTTATAACAGTTTTTCTAAACAAGGGAGAAGGACATGACTATCCCGGTCACCGTCTTATACAGTGACACCGTCCCT